>NW_010587299.1:251699-265561 GCF_000705375.1 Tinamus guttatus
GAACTTAAGGAAAAATTTCTTAACAGTGAGGGTGACAGAGCACTGGAACAGGCTGCCCAGAGAGGTTGTGGAGTCTCCTTCTCCGGAGATCTTCAAAACCCGCTTGGATGCAGTCCTGTGCCACGTGCTCTAGGTGACCCTGCGTGTGCAGGGGGGTTGGACTAAATGATCTCTAGAGGTCTCTTCCAACCTTAAGCATTCTATGAACCCATTCTATGAACCTTCAGAAATTCTTCCTGTGTTACTAACACTGCAAATAATAGAGAAAATGAAGTAGCTAGCATTAACACAACCAAGACAATAAAAAGAACCTGCAGTTTGTTTATAACAGCAGCAAAAACAGTACTGGTAGCCTTGCACAGCTTAGGATCCTTGCGCAGAATGGGTCTGGAAGCCCCTGTAGTTCTGTAGCCCCTTCACGCTTGTTTCTTGCATTGGGGAGCAGTTTGCAACTGTGTAAAAGACTATTCTGCAGGACTATAAACACCATGAAAATCTGAGGTGAGGTAAGGTATTTAGTGAGGATGAATGGCATGACAGAAATCCTCCGTGTATCCACAGATCAGCAGCACAAGCAGGCTTGCCACATAGTGGCTTTTGCCAGCATGCCTGAATCCTGGCCTGCACCTGGGACCTTAGCCAGGAGTGACATGTTCTTCACTCTGCATGTAAGTCCTGTTTTTCTTCAGTATCCTACTCGTGTTGGATAATACTGCACAAGGTGAGGCAGTGCAGAAACACAGGGATGAGATTCAGCAAATGTTGCAGTTTTGCGGGCACAGCAGTACTGCAACCAAATGTGAGGCCAGTTAACTGTATTATGTTTGGGGGGGCTATGCCAGGAACAGCTGGCTATGCAGCATAGCTACAGCATAGCTATGTATCAAGCTCATGTCAAGCACAGTAAAGCCATAATAGAGGATGTAGAGGCAATGGCATATCCAGCTATGAGGAAACGTATGTTTTTATTAAAATCACTCAAACTTTGGTTAATTTTCATTCTAGTATTTCCTATGCAAATCTCCTTCATGCATGTATAAAATGATAGGATTGGCCGTGCAGTCCCAGTGCGTATCCCTGTGTTGACTGTGGGGCATTAAATCAAGTGAAAAGTGATACCACTTGAACTAAAGGCATGACTGGAAGCACCACTGTCGACATGGCTGGTTGTCACAGGGCAAAATGCAGCCGGGCAGGAATCAGGGCCTGCTGTGCTCCTAGGTGGCTGGTTTGGTGTGAATTAGGCAGAGCTGTTAAAAGTGCCCCAAACCTGTGATGTTTGGTGGCCCTGCCCCTTCCTTGGCCTGAGGCCCTTTGTGGGTGGTTTGCCTCAGTGTGGGATGAGGACACAGAGAGGGGAGTTTCCTACTCAGATTTGCTTCATAAAAGTTCAGCACGGGGCCTGTGCTGGGAAAAACAGAAAGTTCAAGAGTTAACAGTGTGCAAAGGTGGCAGAGGGGGGGAAGCTGGAAGAGTAAATAGAAAATAGCTTTCCCCTTTGCTTTGAAGTCTCGCAGATGTGGTGTGAAAGCCATCCCCCTCGGAAAGCACAGCGGCTCTCCGGGCTGCAAATTCCCCTACTCTGCAACTCCACCAGGACTCGTTCCCAGCTCCTGCAAGCAGGAGAGATCAAAGCTGTAGGTAAGTAGGGCGCCTATTACACTGAGCCTTTATCTTTTCTTGACAGGAAATGGGAGGCAGCAGGAAGTTTGATTGTGCAAAGCTAAACCAAAACGCATTTCTGCAGCTAGGGGACATCACGGAGCCTTCACAGCAATTTTGAGTTTGCATCTCTCAGCAATTTATGTGCTGTCCCCAGTGTGCAAAGGAACATACTCAAGGGTTCAGGAGCCACAGGATGAAAAGGGGGAAAACGGTAAAAAAGTGGGCCTCCTTTCTTCCTTTCTTAATTCACTGTCCTGTGTATTTAAGCATCACTTTAAGGTGGCATTTTAAGAATCATTTCTCTTTTCCTGCCAGACGCATCTGTCCAAAAGTCTAAGTAATACTGTTGGCAAAGGCAAAATTTTGTGTGTATGTCTATGATGTTGTCCCAACTCATTCTGTCACAGGAGCAGGGGGGAAACTACTCACGTGCTCAGAAAAACATGGGAATGTGGAAAAAAACGCTAAAAATTGTTATCCTTTCTTATTTTCCCTCCCCAAAACTTTCAGTTTTTACAGCCTCAGAGGTATTTTGAAAGAGATCCATTCTGCTTAATTCAGTGCAAAAGCCTGTGAAAAGTTGCCAGAAATACTTAAGAAACCAAAGCTGGTGACATTTGCACTAGCCACATAGAGAGAGGTTGTGGCAGTACCAGACTCTGCTGCTACTGAGGTGAAAATGTTGATTGGAGCGGACCAGGAAAGGGAAGAATGATGGGAGTTTGCATTCCTCTCCTTGCTAAGGTTCAAGGCAATTAACAGCTCTTTTCTGAATTGTCTTCGGTAAGAGTTGTGGACAGCTGTGTGCCATAGGGTATCCTTCAGGGGAAGCAGTGTGGTGATGGAAACTGAATCATCTGAGGGTGTTGAACTGAAAACCAGACAGGAATTTGAGCCATGGAAGGTATTCTCCTCCACTGTGCTGTGCACATCGGTTTTGCTAGTGGCCTTTTTGTCTGATTGCCTAACATACCATCCTTGGGATGTCTACATGGCCTGGAAAACTCAAACCTTGAGCCAACCCCTAGCTAGCTCCACTCCCAACTCATGCTGGGTCAGAAAATAGACCTTAATACCTTCCTTAATATTTTCTATTTACTCTTCTATGGGGGGGCATTGAGTCTTGTCTACTCTACAGGGTCTGTCTTGCTGAGAGAATATGTTAATATGAATCCTTCATTGAGAACGTGGCAACTCTTACGTTCCTGGGAAGCTTTTGCCAAAATTTCTCCTCTCCTACAATGTGTACTGTGGCATGTGAGTCTGTCTGCATGAATTAAATCCCTTCCTGACAGTGTCAACTTCTTAATACTGGTGTAGTGACCTCTACACATGCATCCTGCCTCCTTTTTATTCTGTTTCTATCATCTCCAGTTTTATGCCAGAACTGCTCATTTTTGGGATAGGAACTTGAACTCAATCATGCACTATTTTGCCATGAGTGATTCTTATTGTAATTAGTGTGATAATAAAATAAATTTATTTATTTTGTCACATTTTAGAGCTGTCTGACTAATTCAGGATGAATTATGTTAAACAGAGGTGTTGATTATCATTTACAATAATGTCTTAAGTGTTTCCAGTTGTAAACATTTTTGTGCACTACATGACTACGAATTTAACACGTTTTATGCTCTTTTACTTGTTCACACAGTGCAGAGTTCACACACGTGCTTGGGGTCAAATTCTAATTTACTATAGTGTAAATTCCAAGTAACTCTTGTAATGTTAATGATGTTAACTGTGAATTAAATCACAGAGAAAGTAAAGTTGAACCACAGTTCAGAGCCTTGACATACCTTGTTATACCTCTAACGATATGACCTCTGAGCTGGCCTTCGGTTTCTCTCTAAGGGTCGGTTTCACCCTTACTGAGGTCAGATTTTGTCTGTCAGTTTGTTCTTTAACTGATGTTTTATAAAGATGTATCATTTGCTTTTTAGTGATACTAGTTTTAATAACGTCTCTGAATTTAACAGCTAATAGGATTGTTCAGAGAATTGAAAGGTTGCTCTCTGAGTATTTAATCATGCTTGAAGCTACTAAGTTCCTCCAGAAGGCTTAAAAATTGTCACTTGGGAGGTTATGTCAGTGGTATTTTAACAAACTGCTGGGAAACTGAGATTTTTCGCAGGAGCCAAAGGGATGTAGGCGCATAAACCTTCCTAAAATTCACTGGAAAGTGACAACTGCACGACTTGCAAAAGTCAAAAAGGAAACTTTGGTCAGATGCTCTCATGACAGCAGTGGGCTGTAATGATTACATGACCATGTTCTCCTTTTAGACTCAGCCTGCAACACTCGTTCTTTACTTACATGTCTTATTTTTATTTTAGATCACAGTGCAAGCATTGGGAAGTCTGTTTGTGCCACAAACATCTGACATGCCTCAGAACAAATCAAACCAGAATTAACAATGCCAGAGAGGCCAGTCTGCATTCTAATCATACCCGTAACTGCATTTCTGCAGAGCTCTCCCTCCCTGGGGTCTTGCGTGATTCCTTCATGTGTTTTGGAGTGAAAGGCTGTTTATAGCCTCATTATGGGGTGTTTAGCATTAAATGTCAGGAAGCATCTGCTGGCACATTTCTCAGTAGGAGCCTTTTAAATTCTGCAAGTGGGTTTGGGTAGCTGTCTTGAATATACATGGCAGTTTCCTCCAGGGATTTGGATCATGTCTTTGAAGACAAGTTAAAGCTGCCTTATTGCAAACACACTTCATCAAACAGGGTTGTTGGTAAATGGTCAAGCTGAATACTCAGCAGCAGCAGCAGTTCTCATCCTCCCTTATTCTGTAACACACACTATCTGGCTCATATCATAGGGGCCTATGGGAGATTTTTTTTTTGCTGGTTTTTATCTCCACATGTGAAGTTACACTTCCATGAGATACTGGTTGCAGCAATGAAATGGCTTGAGAAGTTTCTCTCTCCCGTATGTTAGCATCACAGCCCCATGGGTTGTGCCAGCGTTTGTGAAGCCATGTTTTAAACTCAATTGCTGAAAGTATCTGTGTAAAAAAGGTAAGTTGGTGGCTCCCCAGGCCTTGCAGTAACTACGAATGGGCCTAACCAGGCCCGCTCCACCGTGTTGTCACTACTCATGTTGGGCCGGTGTTGTTTGTGTCACTGTCGCCATGAGTTAGGTGAAGGAATTGATCCAGTTGAAAACACAGACAAATACATACGTATATTTTCTGAATCATTTCCTCTTCAGAAGATGGAAGCAAACAAGAGCTTCCCTGTTGAAGACAATGTCTTTAAATCTCATTTTCTTCTGTTTTCATATCCATCAGTCATTATGTGATTATTTTTTCCCTGGAAAATCATTAGAGATGTGGCCTTTGCCCTGCGTCTTTCCTAGCATGTTCACAGTAAGTATCACAGAATGGTTGAGGCTGGAAGGGACCTCTAGAGATCATCTAGTCCAATCCCCCTGCTCTGGCAGGGACATCTAGAGCACATGGCACAGGGTGGCATCCAGGCAGGTTTGGAAGATCTCCAGAGAAGGAGACTCCACAACCTCTCTGGGTAGTCTGTTCCAGGCCTCTGTCACCCTCACAGTAAAGAAGTTCTTCCTCCTATGGAGGTGGAACTTCCTGTGTTCCAACTTACACCCGTTACCCCTTGTTCTGTCACGGGCAAACACGGAGAAGAGCCTGGCCCATCCTCCCTACAATCACCCCTCAGGGACTTGAACATGTTGATCAAATCTCCTCTCAGCCTTCTCTTCTCCAGACTAAACAGGCCCAGCTTGCTTAGTCTTTCCTCATATGACAAATGCTCCAGTCCCTTCATCATCTTTGTGGCTCTACGCTGGACCCTCTCTAGAAGCTGAATGTTACTGCTATAGAGAAGGCCACAACATAGAAAGATACTTGTAAAGCAGAAACTGGGACGGAGGAGGAGAGTCAGTTTGTGCAAACAATGACTCTGAATGGAAAATGGCCTTTCAGTACTATCTACCATGTAGAACTGTAAACAGTTTAGAAGAGAGGAGAAACCCTTTCCAGTTTTGTTGTATTTTGTATAAAGGGAAACAACTTTTGAAAGATCTCTTCTGCAAGAGAACTTTTTGGGAAAAAAGGGGAGATTGAAGGAACAGCAGTCTGTGGCAACTCTTGCAAAATGATTTTTCATTAGGCAGCAGCATGTAGGCTTTCCTTTCCCTTTAAATATTACATGATTTTTAAAAAATAGTTTTAAAACTCCAAACACAGGACTTTGATTCTCATGCTTGGAAAGGTCTAATCTCAAACTCTAGTTTTAGTCCCAAATTATTAGCTGTTATTAATTTTAAGTTATTTTAGTGACTGAAACATCAAAGACAGGAAAGAATTATAATTTTGCATATCTTCCAAGAATGATTACAAGTCTATATAAGAGTTTTCCTACCAGCATACTGACTCATAGTTGTCAAAATGCTGGCACAGAGTATTTTATATTACTGTTGATATTAAACCCGAATCCTGAAGTGTTTTTGTGACACCTTTATTTTTCCTTAAGAAGAGATTCTTCTGTTTGAGAAGAGATTCTTTCTGTTTTCTGGTTTGATCACAAACCTACACAAGAATTGGAAAGTGAGCAGGAAAAAGCTGTTCACTTCATCCCCCCAAAAAGGTGAGATTCCCGATTGTTTTCTTCAACAAGCTTTACCAGGGCTTTAGGATAACCTAGACCTTTGTTATATATAACAGCAATTTTCTTGCACTGAGATGTCCTTGACTCTACATGCCTCATAGTTCTTACTAATGTATCCTACTCTATCCCTTCAGGGAGTGAACAATTTTTACTCCCTTTTGTGAATAAGAAAATAAAGTGCAACAGTATTAACAGACTGGCCCATAATCTGCCACAGATGTGAAAATGGATCCGACTTTCATTTCAATGTCTATCCTTCCTTATCCAGATGTTCACATGATCCTGTTAGTCATAGCCATGCCGCATTACCTAATGGAAGAAATGGAAATGAAGCAGGAAGCTTTCACTGTTTATAAACCTATCTATGTACTGAAAATAAAGGAATAAATTTTATTCGAAATAAGATATAAACAGAGGTGGGACTGACTACCTGAAAACAAACAGCCTCTCTGCAACAAAATCCAGAGAAGATGATCAAGGAGGTCTGAATTACATTTTTAAAAGCCTTCTACTTCAGTAACTTGGCAGGCTGCAAGGAAAGTAAGAAAAAAAAATCTGTTTCTTTTTTAAAAAAAGTCTCTTATTTAACCTGACAGTAATTCTGAATTTTTCAGCCAGAATATGTCATCAAACCTAAAGCAGGTGATAAAAATGCCTACCAGTTCAAATCAAAGCTTGTGAATTAGCATTGGAAGCTTGTATTACTGAACAGGGAAATCTGGAATGCTACCATGCCTTGGCACATACAATTAGTAGGATTTTTAAAAAACTTAGGTTTTCATACGGCAGCTTATCGTAGTTGTACTTAGGCATTTTTTTTTTATTAGCTCTGGCTCTCCTCTCTCTCGGAATTCTTTTTGAAAACTTCTTTTTTGGCTGAAGAGAGCATTGAATTAAATAAAGTAGAATCAAAAGCTGAACTTCTATGTTTTATCAGCATTACGATGGCAGCCAGAAGTCTGAATCAGGGTCCTGTTGTATTCAGTGCCATAAAAACCTAAAATAATGGATTGCTGCTTAGATACTAATTATGTTTTAGTCCTTATAGTAGATAATTAATATCTGACCTTTGGGAAAGAATATGCTTTGTGCTTGAGGGCTGTCCAAAAAAATCTATCTGTCGATTGCAAAAAGTTGAGGATATCTTTGCATCAGTAGCTGCTGTTAACAGCGTGCAGAAGTAGGCTATGCGGGAAGTATTTCTTCTGGATGAGAGTCATGTTTATGATATATTCCTCACTACTACCCGATGCCATACAGGAGTCCAAGAATCAATGCTTTTTATTTACTCAGTGCTACGCAGTGCCATGTTCCACCCACAGTCAGGAACTTTGCCTTTTCTCTTGCAGCTTTTATTGAGCACGTGAAGCACACCGAGACATCCTGTAACTTCTGGGACGTGAGGAGCGCACTCAGTGTATCCCAGCCTGCGTTTGCCTCCCGATCCCGAAAAGCGTGGTGTTCCCTGGCTACCTTTGCAGCTGGGCTTGGAGGAAGCTTGGCATTCACTGTTGAATAACCACCTGGCGATTTTCAAAGAATCTGCACCTTTTTGAATGGTGCTGAAAAATTCCTTCATGCTTGTCTTGACAAACAGCTCAAGATAGAAAAGGAGACACAGAACAGCCAGGTAGGCCAATTTCTGTATGTGAACTAGAAAGAAAGTGTAAAACCTAGGAGTCTTGATTTCAGCTACTTTTCTTATATGTTGTATCGCTTTAGCATAGTGGATTATTCCGGACATGTGTCCGTTAGTTCTTAAGAGTGAGTCTTGTGGTCTAAGTTTTCTTTACGTAGTGACAGTCTCACTATGTCAGTGACACATGAAGATTTGAGTAAGTTGGGACCACTGAGGTGAAGCTGTAGCAAAGCTTTCCAAAATCAGTGGGAAGGCACATGTTCACTTTCCTGACTTTGAGTTTAGGTCTCTGTTTATAATCTCTGAAGAGAGAGACAGGCCTTAGCTTTCTCTGGGGGCTCAGTACTCTCTCTATGCCTTGATGCTGGCAATTGCATTGGGGTTTAACGGTAAAGACCTGAAACATTTTATCTTCTTGTCTCTATCATAAAGGTTTTTGCATCGTAACTGACTATTTCTGGAAAAGATGCGCTCTAGCTAGATGGATTATCAAATTAATGAGTGTTGTTTTGTGGTCTGTTGGGTACTAAGTGAAAATAATGGTCTTGGCTGCCTTTAAAATTGGAGAGGGAAAGGCCAGAATGGAGAATTCGTGTCACTTGCTTAGAAACCTTGTATATCTTAGGTCATTAGGTTTCACCTAGATACGCTTATACTGAGCACCATTATTTTTGTTTGATTAAGCTGTGTGAAGAGGCCAGCACACTGCCCAAAGACATTATGATAATAGAGAACTTGTTAGATGCAACGTGTTCAAAATATCTTCTCTAATACAGAGAAAAATAACTCCCTCTTTCCTCAAGTCCTTGCTACTCCAACACAGGGACTTTTCCAGCATTATCCCGTATCTGATTCCTATTTGACTCTCTGTCCATGATTAACCTACGATTAAATCGTTTCATCCATGTGTGGAAAGAGGATTTTCACCATGGAGCATTGCTTTCCTCTCTCTGCCCATGAAAACATGAATATTGAGGCATCCGGACACAGACAAAGTCCCATTGAAGCCAGCACGAGATTGGTTCAGTGAGGCTCGCAGCTGTAGAGGCTTTTTTGTTTTAGCGTAAGGTTAACGTATTGCACTAATTCTTATGTATGTCTTTGCAAATGAGATATTAGTTAAAAAATTATACTGACAAATAGGTTAACGCAATATTACTGATGACAGAGATAGTATCTCTATCAGTGTAACTTGGTTTCAAACCACCAGAGAAAATATGGTGCCACTCATGTTACGGATGTTGTTCTTTACCTCCTCTCAAGTGAATGTCTTGTTTTTCTTTTAGGTAAAAATTTTCTGTGGTTCTCTTTCTTGTCAAACGTGGAATTTATTGCACTTTAGCTTGGATTGCAGTCATTATTCGTGACCTTTATAGAGTTTAGGCTTAAGCGAAAAAAAAGAAAGAAAAAAAAAGCCAGAAGGAAGGGAAGAGTGAAGTATGTTAATCTGGAGATGTCAAAGTAAATCACACTGTTTCTGGGAGTGTAACTGTCATCGTGTCAGGCTGGTCACTTGCTTTCAGTTGCACTGACAACAGTTACTCCTTCCTCATCTGACAAGCCAGACCTCCAGTGCAAGGAGAAACTACAAGGGCTACCACACACTTTGTGGTTACACTCACTGCAGGTACTCGGTGTGACAGGGTCAGTCTGGGTGACCTCGGTGTTCCTCACACTACTGGTCCTATCTAGGGCTGACTGTCAGTGCATTAATGTTAGCAGGGGTCACCACTGACTGCAGGTGCATGGGGAGCAGGATTAGGCTCTTGTACATGTCTAAGCAGGTATAATGGTGATGAGGTAAATACACCTGAAACCCCTAGACTTGTTAGTGCCCTAAGGCTGGGGAGCTTGGAGAGTTGACTTCTACTCTGCTGCCTGTAGATCCTGCAGTGCTCCTAAAACACACTTCCCACCTCAGAAGTGTGAATAGTGCAGTTTACCAGTGTCCTCAAAGCCATGACCCAAACAGGAGCATTGAATGGAGGACAATCAGGCAAGTCATAGTCCACTGAACACTTTGCTTTTATCTCACATGCTCCAGTGATGGGACAGCAGTGTGAGATGCTAAAACTGGACAAATATTATGTAAAGCAAAGGTCAAAGTGAGATGCCTGCTCTGTGGACAGGGCCAGTAACTAATCCCTAGATGAACAAAATTCCTTCTCACTTTCCCAGCCTTGTCCAGGGGCCTGTGCAGCTTTCTGCTTGCCTGGAGAGCTTATTTACAATATCGTACTTTCATCTCATTGCTTCCTTCCTGCTGCATTATTCATGTCATCCTGAGTTTATTGAAGCTCTTAGCCACTGGTGGTTGCAATTTTAGCTACCATTTGGATTCCCTAGCAGCTTAACATTAAGACCTTCACTATCTTTTCACTTGCCTTTTGATAAAAGCCGTTGTGTGTAGCTCATACTGTTGCTGGTAGTCAGGCATGTTACTTTCTCTACGTGCCATTTCACTTCTTGAACACGTAAGATTTACTTTACTTTTCCATCTTGAATCTACAGCTTCAATTTTTCAACAGCAATTTTAAACAGTAAATGGTACTGATACAAGAGTAAAGGGAACATGACCAATGCTTTTCCTTAAACTGTGGTTGGTAGCAACATGTTGCTGTATTTGATCCTAACAAGGATGTTTCTCCCTAGTGTTCTGGCTGCCCCATTTAGAGGAAAGCCCCGTGCTCTTGGTGCTGTGTAGTGTACACTCAGAGGCGCTGGTCTCCACATCAGAGGGTTTCTTCCTAAAGGTTCTGACTCATGTTCATTGGTGTGGGATGGTTGGAGTGGTTACGATCTCAAGTATTTCTTAAAGGTTGAACCCTTGTAGAAAGGTCAACCACACAACTGCACATCTTCTGAGTTGCCAGTATTTATAGGAAATGTCATGTGAGCATAAGCTGAAATTGATGGTGGTTTATGTTTACTAGTGGGCCTGTAAACCATGGCTGCTCTGAGTAACATCCTCTTCTGCTGCAAGACCAACAAATGCTTCAACTGCCTGTGTTAAACTTACCTATGAACATGAGAAGAGCCCTGAGACTGCAGCAATTGAAATATAAGCTCTTACCCGTAAGCAGTCATGTCAAACTTGCTGGTTTCCAATACTTGTCATTATGATTATAATGATCAAGAAGTGTGTCTGTCTTTCAGGATAGGTATAACTTCAAGACTATTTTACTTCATCCTAATATGATTCTATTTTTTTTTTCCTGTATGTGAATCCTTTTGTCTCTGCTACCTTGTCTGCACAAACTCCTTCTTTCTTTGTGTCTTTTCTTTCAATGTTTGCAAGAGGCTTCAGGTAGGTCCCTAATCATTTCTTCAACAAACAAAACACCAGAAATACGAACCAAAAATGGAAAAACACAATCAAAATTGTAGGACACTTGTAAAACGAACTGGAGACTAAAACCAGCTGTCAAGAAATTGTTTCAAAACCTTTAAACCACTAATGAACAATAACTCCTCTAGATACCCTGTGATACAGCCTAAGTCTAACAAACCTTCAGAGTCTCTTTCCCAGGCATCTCTTTTCCCACCCCTTGAACGCTGGAGTTTGTCTTACAGCCATTCTGAGCAACACCTGTACCAAGCAATATATGCTTTGGTCTATCTATATGTCGTGTCTTTCTGGGTCTCATGTGCCTCATGTCACAGGCCTACTGGGAGCTCTCAAGGTATAGACCAGCTACCCACTATCTTGCCACACACTAAAGAGGTTTTCTAGGTACTGCTGATCACCAGAGCTTATTTTTGACTCTGGCTACTTGCTCTGGCAGGATCATCATTTTCTGAATTATCACCAAAATTTTCCCTTCTGGGTAACAGTAGAGCTGTGTTGCACATAGGCTAGCCAGGCTAACAAGTGCTTTTCTTTATCTGGTTTACAAATATATATATATATTCTCAACATTTTTCATTAGAGTAGGGTAACTGTCTTCCCAATACAAACTCACTTGAGACACTGCCTGATCCCTTTGTTTTTTATGCTGCTTTTTTCCTTTATCCCAAATATCAGTCCCAGTGTGGGACAAATCCATGTCCACGTAAATGAAGCTGTCCCTTTCTGAGCAAACACTCCCTTTTCAGCAGATGACATTCAAGGAGTCCTCAGACCTGTATCTAAGTCATTTGAATCTGTGTGCCACTTTCCACCCCACACCTAATTCAATTTTTCTGTTTTTTTCTTTTTTTTTTTTTTTTAGGATGAATTCTGCTTTACATATACAGGGCATTTATTCTGTTCTGATTACACTTCTGTTGCTACCACAGCTGCAAATAACCATAGGGATTACATATGTTTTCTACGACCTTTCTTCATACAGGGAATTTATCTAGATATTACTGACTCTTGGAAGACAAGAGTCAGTAAGACTCTTCTTCTTCCCTCACCCCTGCAATATTAGCTTTCAAACTAACCTGAACTGGCAGCTGTACGCTTTGGGTACTGGGGTAGAAACCTAATCTGGAGCTGGGCTGTGGGAAAGATGTTGCAAACTGTGCTTTTGAGATCCACCACGTCTGGCATGAGGAATGCTGCATCGCTTGCCAAGGTTCAAGGTTGTACAAAAGTTGAAAAGACAGATTTGTAAATAATGGAAAATGGAACAAAAAACCACCTCCAAACCTAATATAACAAAAGACACCCTGAAGTTTATGCTTAACAACACAGTTTCTTGACGGCTGCAATAGCCTGCATGTAGCATGTATCTTTTATCTCTTATTTTCAGTTGGGATGTCATGTCCCTATCTGAAAATTATTGAAGATGACTGCTGCGTCCTCCCCCCTTCCTGGGGCAGAGGAGGTGCGAGCAAAGGTTGCAGTTTTCTTTCTGTGCCACACCAAGCCAGATTGCCACCGGGTTTTCCACTTCCTTGTTAAGAAAATTCCTTTCTTTAGTTCCCCCTGACTAGGTGTTTGGTAGCACATAGTACTGTCGCTACCTTACTGAATTCCCTTTCATCTCTGTGATTCTTTGATTAAGTTTTTCAGTTGTGTGCCTTCATTAGCACATTCCTAGCTCCAGGCTGTGTGTCGCTGCCTCCCAGAGATACACTGGGAAAACCTTTCTGATTTTATCAGAAATAGCAGGTACCTTTTCTCCTTGCAGGGTTCACAACTAGTTGCATCTTGCCAGCAGCACATGAAAACCAAACACGATATGACAAATGGTGACATTGGAAGTAGTGGGTTTAGCTTGAAAACCTGCCTCCCGCTCCATGTGTTTCCTTGATTACATAAGGATCTTCTGTGATCTACATCACACCCCAATGAGAGAAATGGTTAACCTCAGATCAGGGCTGTTCCCCTAGCACCTTTGTGGCTGTTATACTTGTCTCTGGACTTCTCCCTGACTTAAGAGCTGCTGCTGTGTTCTCCCCCTCCAGGCAGTGTTTTTTAAATTGTTGTAGTGCTTTGGGGAGAAGAACATGTCCTACTTAACACTGCCATCTTATCTGGAAGGCCCTGTACACCCATCAAATTATTCCTCTCTTCCACTGCGTTGCAGAGGGATTTATGTGCAAAACTTGCATTGAAGTTAATGGGAATTCACTACTTAAAAGCCTGTCTTTGTGCACAGAGATGAGAATAATGCAGGTCTTTGTTCTCAGCTGTGCAAGTGCAAAGGAACATGCGTTTCCTTCAAACACCTGGAGAACACAGAACGGAACAATCCAACATAAACAAAACATGTACTGAATAAAAAGCAAAGGTTGTCAGTGCTAGGCCCTGGCGTGTCTATGCCGTGCTGGCCAAGCCACATTACATACTGCTTGCTTAGCATAGAGGTGTTTCTGCAATTCAAGTGCAAATTGGCAATAAATATGTCATGCAGTTTCCTTTCGGGGAATCTTCAGGGAAATTAGTAGCTTTGTGCATATTTATGCCAGTATGTATTAGAATATTAAGA
>NW_010587299.1:265585-311957 GCF_000705375.1 Tinamus guttatus
CAGCAGGAAGCCAGATTCTGTCTTCTCAATAAACCAGGTCCTTGGACCTCGTCTTAGGGGATGGCTGTTCCTTTCTGACTCTGTCCTCCTTTGCCTCCCAACCTCTCTTAACACGTATTAGGCTTTTTGCTGGCTCTGCATAGGTTGATTTTCTCTTCAAGCAGTGGGTCCCACTAAAGGCTATCCTAGTTCCTCAGATGCATTCTCTTTTATTTTGATGTGTATCTGAGGATACACAGTGTTTGAAATGCCACCACATACAGCACGAGTTTGTGGCAGCTACTGGCTTGCAAATAACAGCAGGAGATCTTGTGTAATACCCATGTTACAAAGGGCACTTTAATCTGAGGCTGGGGTGTTGCTTTACCTTCAGCTATTGGTTTTTCTACTCACATAGGTACGAGCAGCTTTTAATGAGCCCTCCCAAGTATTTCCTCCCATCCTGTGATTCCACGTTGTTCACTGGAGATGATTAGGAAATATGTGCTAAAGGCAGCATGGATACACCTGGGCTTTGCTGCAGTGGCGGATTATTCAGTATTCTTTCCCCATATAGTCAGGCATATGCATAATCACAGGCAAATGAAGAGACATTGATTTATATTCCAAGAATTTAAGCCTGTTGCAGGTGGATGTCCATCAGTTCTCAATGACTTTGGTGACTGTCAAATCATCTAATGCTCCCCAGGATCACAGCAAATGGTTTATGTAGCTGCAAGAGCTCCTCCTCACCGACCAGCCCCTTCCCCACCAGGAGACAGGAAAATCGTTAGCCAGAGGAGAGCTCGTAAACATAAGACACAAAATCTGGCAAGGACCGTCAACCTCTTTGAAAGGATAAACTAAGGCCTCCGTCCCAACAGCACTGAGCACAAACTTCATCCCCCTTCAGTGTAATTTGAACTGCAGAACGCATATGAATGCTCTTTGACCAAAATATCTTTAACTCTGCTCTGTCTCCCATAGACTGTGAAGGGGGAAGACAGGCTATTTTACTTTCTGATGCTTTAAAACAGGAATTGTCCCACTTGCTGGTGTTGGTGTCAAGAAGAAGAGAATAACATTCACCAAAACAAGTTGCTATTTTTTTTGGAAGCAAGAGCCTGCAGCTTTGTGGATTTGGTAGATGATCCGATTCTTCTTAAAGGCTGAGTGAGGGGCTCTGAGAGAGAAAGGGAATTTTTGCTACACACCCTACTTTCCTGCTGCAGGTAAGTGGCACTCTACCAAATCCTAAGCAGTATGAGTCATATTAATCTGTACACACCCACTGAAACTATTTTTTCTGACTAGTTTCCATTTGGCACCCTCTCTCTTTCTGGGTGCTGGGTTTATAGGTGAAATATGGGAATACTTCCCTGTGGACCAGCTGAAGCTGCTCACCAGACTAGCTCAGATTGCATCCAAGGAGCTGGATCTATGTTCACAGGAGTTCAGAGCACCCCTCCAAATTACGTAACTTTGAATTTCAAACAATTTCCATCAGAACTGGAGTCAGTTCTTTGGAGGAGCAGTTAAATGAATTTGGCTGAGTAGCTTCCAACAGGCAAGGCTGCTGTGACAGTAATTGATCCTCATGTCTGGTCACTTCAAAAGGCTGCCTGCCTGTGTCCCTGTCACTTTCATCTCATAGTCTGGTCATATTAACAGGAAGTTTCAGGATTTCTTTTTCCTCTCCTCTGCAGTGGAGTCTTCCTGTGCTTTCTGCTGCCAGTGGCCAGCCTTAGTTATTACATTCCCTTCTGGGGCTGAGGATGCTGTCAGTGCACTTCAACCTTCCTGCTCTTGCCTGTGACACATTGTATTTTGGGGACTTTTGATCTTCTGTTCCCTCCTTTATTACTGCCCTAGTGTTTTGTGGCCTGTGGCAATTTGCAAATAAGATGTTTTGTGGTGCACAGTCCTGCACTGCACTTTTTAAAGTTCTCTGATATTCAAGAGATTAACATCAGTATTCCCAGTTGTTCCTTTCAGTCTTACATCCATTAGCATCTTTTCCAACAGCATAACTTTAAACAGCAACATGATGGGGAAAGTCTCTTGTAAGAGCAGCCAAGGCAAAATGCCCATCTAATCCCCTCGCAGCCCTTGTAGGAGACCTGCCTGTAGGCCCCAAATGATGTTTGCTCCTCATCACACCCACTAAAGAGCAGCCCTTGACTGGCTGGGGTTCATTGAAAGCAGTTTTGATAGCAGTGACCTAGCAAGGCCTTACTGAGAGGACTGGCATTTAGTTTAAGTCTACACTGCAGAATGCTCCAGGCGGTATTTCTTTCGGTCCTTAAACCGTCCTGTCTGGTTGTTTGGAAGCATATGAAGCCACTTAATGCTGCAGTACATTACCAGGCAAGTCTGAATCTTGTGTGCTCCATAGTATCTGGCTCTTGGAGGTTTGCTCTTTAGAAAGACGGAGCATCTGATCCTGAGAGTGGGCTGAGGGCATCTCTTAAACATAACTGACATCAAGTCCTCAGTTTTGCATCTTGAACAGCCTTGAAATCCAACACAGACTAAATGATTGGAAGTCATTCTGCCAGCTACAGCTCTAGAATAATGTTTAAGGGCAGGAGTTTAATCCATCTCACTCTACACTAGCCCTTTGTGGCAGAGGAGGATGAGGATTCATCTTCCTTTAGAGGTGAAGCACCAAGCTATGGAGGTAGTCGTTCACTGAAGTAAATAGCTCTTGTTTAAGGAAAAGACCACAGCCTGAATGCTTGCTTTGCAGAGGTGTGGCTGTGCCAAACTGGAAAGAAGGTGCCGGGCTGCAGGAGAGCACAGCAGTCTAATTGCTGCCTTGCTACTCTAGATAGAAAGGCTACTATAGGCTAGTATATAGGCTACTATAGATAGAAAGCTCTGCTGTTTCCCTTTGTCAACGTGCAGCTAGAATATGATTTAGGTCATAGATTACAGCACCTAAATTGGGGGTCAGCATGTGTGCTCAGTGTTTGAGATTCTACTACCACGGGTGGATAGCTGAGGATAGCTGAGGGGAAAAGACTTTGACCAATATAGTTGATTTTGGTGCCAAAGAAAAAAAGCACGAAAAACAAAACAGCTTAACCATGGGCTACTGTCAGCCTTAAATACAAGCCCCAAAGCCACTTGTTTTTTTTTCAATTAGGTCCACTCTTTTGTCAAAGAAATGAAACGAACCTAAAACTAGGAAGGAAAAAATGACTGAGGCCAGGGTGAAAGTAGGGAAGTGTCAACATAAAGTTAGCAGCAAATATAGAAATTCTGGGAGTAGTGTGTGATTGAATGAAAAAAAAAACACAATAATCCAGAATAAAACACGAAAGCAAGAAAAAGAGTTTATTAAAATTGTGGAAGAAGTGAAATTCATATAGATCCTTGTTCTTTTACCATAGGGGAAAAAAAAAAAGCAATACTTGCAGTGAGTGGTGGTTGGGGTTGAGATGGGGTGTAGCTAGCAGAAACATGAGAAATGACCATTGAAGGGAAAAGTTCTCTCCAATTGTCTATTCACAGGCTTCTGAAAATGACTTTATTCTTGAGGAGATGATTTCCTCCGTTCCATGCTGGCTGTTTGTATGAATCCTTCATAATGAAAGTAGAAATCAGATTCAAGTAATGTTACCTGAAATAGGTGGAGCTTTGAAAAATAAGCCAGGCATCAATGCAGAGGGATACAGCTCTTGCTCTTCCTTCAGAAATTACTTAAAATGCAAAAAGATCCTGTTTATTGCCTCTCTACTGCTCATCCTTTCTTGACAACTAGGCAACTGGCGCTGCCTTGTCCAGGACCTTCCATAATCTTTCCATCAGTGGGACTTAAGTAAACTTCATTTTCCAGAAAATACTCTTTGACAAACCCCTGACTTTCATATTCTTAGATTAAATTAGCCGATGAATGTATTTGTGTGTAGGATTGAAATTCTAATAGTGTTCACATGTATCTAATGGGAAAACACAACAGATGAAAGAAAACTCAGAGAAATACATAAAAAAAACTTCTATTAATAAATAGGCTTTCTCTCACTGTCAGTAATAAATTAGCATGTTCCTGGCAGGCATTGCTGTTGACATATCTTAGGGAAGGATATGGTTGTCTCAGAATACTCACAATTCATAGGCATAGGGCAGCACAAAGGTTGTTTGGAATTGTAGTTGGCCCAGCTGTATTTTTCTAGAGCATCTGGGAGGTAAAACACCAGGAGAGGGGCACATGAGGGGCACTATATTCTAGGGGATCCTCATATTTTAAAGAAGGTTTGAGTGTGGTCTGCCGAAGCGAGTGGGGGAAGGTGCAGAGGCTCGGGATCACTCTGAGAGCATAGGCAAGGAGGACCACCTTGGCAGTGGGCACTGCCCATGGGGCTATGCGGGTGTCAGAGAGGCATAGGGGAGGTCGTTGTGTAAGGGATGAGTTAAACCCTTGCCTTTTGGCGCGTACGCTGTCTGCTGACTGACTAGAGGAAGCTCTGTGGTTGAGTTATGCAACGGAGGGTTTTGTCTCAGCGTTTGCTCCTCGCAACTGTTGGAAAATGGACTAGGTGGAGCTTTGAGATCAGCTTGTAGGGTATTCTCTATGTGCTTAAAGAATCCTGGCTAACTTTGGGAGTACAGAGAGTGAGGCTGTTTCTGGGAAATGAATTCCTTACCAAGTTCATCCTTTTTCAGAGCAACTTGATATGTTGGGCTCTTTAACCCTCTTGGTTTCCTTTTGAAAACTTCTGCATCGGCAGGAGGTAGGTAAAGAGAGCAACAGTTGTCTCTGGAATTAAAAGGGTTATTACAGCCTGGGGTGCTTTGCTTTTCTGCTTCAGTTTTTCACAGCTTCTTGTCCTGGGCGTTTTATTTTAAGGGAGCTACTACACTCTCCATATCAACAGGAAACAGAATTAAAAAAAAAAAAAAAAAAAGAGAGGGAGAAAAGAATTTGGCAAGGAGCCAAGCCTGGTGATTGAAGAAGTAGGAAACTTAAGAGTAAGTTTAGTTACTGGGACTTTGCATGGCAGGCAGGGACGGCAGTGAATTTGCAGGGATACAATGCCCATTTCACCCCATAAAGAAGCTTTGGTTTCGTAGATGAATGTTGTCTCTCCGTGACTGTGTGCGAAGCTGTTGATCTTGGGAGGGGATAAAGCGGCGTGTAAATGAGAAGAGAGGAGTGTACCGGAGTGCTATGGAGGGCAGGAACTTTGTTGCTGTGACTTTTAGAAGCCTTCAAGGGTAAGATTGAATGCTTTCCTGCGACTAGTTCCTTTTCTCTGTCAACTTCTGAGGCAGAAAACTTTCATTTTCTGATCTGAGATTTTTCTAACGCCTAATCAAAGTGCTTCGGATTGAGTTTTTCTTTATGTGCCCGCGCTGATAGACTTCTGGGTGGAGTGAACTGAGCTGTGCATGATTTTAGCCAGCAGCTGTATGAGGAAACAGCTATTGTTTGAACAGTTTCGGAGGGAGCAGGCTGCAGTTTGCATTTCTCTCTGTGCACGCTCTCTTCCTTTGCTGTTGATCAGTAACCTGAGCATTACAACTAACGTACCCAAAGGAGCTGAATGCAAATTTTGACAGCCATTCTGGTGTCATTTTAAAGACGGTTTTAATGAAGACAGATGGAGGACATCGCATCATTACTTTAAAACGTGGCAGATAACAGACTGAGTCTGTTTCCCTGCAATTACAGCTAATTGTATTGGCACAGTAGAGTGTAAGGAGTAGGAGCAGTTTCATCTGTGGATAATTTCATGAGTTTTTGTACATATAGCTTGGAACAGCACCAGAAAATAGTGAAGGGCAGGTTCCCTTCAGCCAGGATACCTGTTCGGCTGGGGGAAGTTTTAGGCAAACTTTCAAACTCCTTGCACAGAGCAAGCCAATTTAAATACTCACTTCTTTTGTGAATCCTGACTACTAGATAAGTCCTTTACTGTTTGTTAAACTTATTTCAAGTTGAATCCAAGCAAATCCAACTGTTCCCCCCAAATAAGAGTATTATTCTGAGATTAGAAACACATGTCTCAGTTGCCTGTTCTGCCACTCATTTCCTATGTTTTCCATTTGCAAAGCAGAGAGAGGTGCAACTTGTGCTGTTCCATGATTTTCTTTTGATGTGTTCAAACATGGGAGGATGGATGGATGGGTGGAAAAATATAGTTGCTAATGTATAATAATGTAAAAGATGACTGATACTAATTATTTGGAATGACTAAAATTCTAATGGTTGCTTTAAATAGAGGAAAGTGAATCAAACTTGCTCTTTGGAACCACAATTTGAACAATTTGACTGAAACTGTTAATACTTCAGCACTTTAAATGGAGCCCTGTACAAACCTGGCTTTTTATGGCACATTACAAGGTCAGTCCATGCCAAGGTGTGCCAGGCTTTACTCTGCTTTTGGCAGTGCATTAGATGTTGCAGCAACTGTGGTGCCTTTCTGTGTGATACCTGTGAGTGAATGTGACTCTTCCTTTTTAGCACTTGACATTGGTATGAAACAAAAGCAAGGAAAAAATAGGGATCTAGGAGACTTACCTAACTTATTTAAACCCTTACATATTTTCCCAGCTGTCTTTCCACATCCATGTGTAAAGTGATACACATTCAGAGTCTTAGACTTAGACTTGGTTCATCTCGTGATAGGTAGTAGCATTACTCCACCAAGAGCACTAGGCAACACAGGCAGCCTCAAACTTTTTATGTCATGATGTTTCGTGCTTAGGATTCTACTTTCTGATATATTGAGCTCTGGTCGAGTATTTAGCCCTTAAAAAAAAAAAAAAAAAAAGAACAGAAACCACTTATACGACTTGTGAATATTTGTGGTTGCCACATCAGCTGAATAAAGATGAAAACATTTCCTTACAAATCTTGCTCACCTGTGAAGCTGGTTTAACATAGAGAGCTGTGAGAGCTGCTGAGTAAAGGCATAGCATGTGTTCTGAATTTTCAGATAGACAAGGCTTTTGCATAATAAGGATGCATATATATATCACCTTGTGTTTGGAAGTAAAACTGACTGGAGAAATCTTATTTTCCTGCCTACCTTTCCTGGATCCTGGGTGCCATTCTACCATTACATCTCAAACACTACCTCATCAGATCTGCTACAACCACTGTTTGAACAGGAATTTTGGTCTGTACTGGGCTACGCCCCATGATCTGGATTAAAAATAACCTTTCTAAAAATGATTATATTTACCATGGTTCATTTCACAGAGCCTGGGAACAAGGTAGTGGGAGCAGAAACACCAAGTGTTCTTCAATTCATATTTCTCATTGAATCCGATATATCATGTAGCTACACCCAGAGAAACTGGGCCAAGAAACTAAACATATTTTCCACTCGGAACATCTGCTTTCTGTTCATCAGGTTGGCGTCTTTTCTGATTTTCCTACTTACTGTAGGAAGGGGCAAGGAGCGTTTCCTTCCGTCCCCAGGCTGCAGGAGACTGCTTTTGGTCTCTGTTGGTCAATCTAGAGTTTGACTCTTGTTTCTTAAATAAAGCTGAGCCTTAAATAAAGCTGAGCTTGGATTTTGAAAAAGCATCCCCTCCACATTCAAGACCCATCTCGTGGATATTAAAAAAAATATCCATGGAGCCACAGAGGAGGCAGATTGTCTTTGCAGAAGCATCGGCCCTAGCTAGGCTGTTTGTAGAGCACTGTATATACAGTATATACTTTCACAATGAGCAGAGGAAATTTATTCATCATTTATACCCTTGACTCCCCATACGTGAGCAACTGGGAATTGGGTCTTTAAATGATTTTTGCTATAGGCTCTGGAAAGATGGGGAAAGTAACACATGTCTTGTTAAGCAGAGGAGTTGAACTGCATGACTAATAGAGATCTCTCTTGAATCCCGTGGGCCTCGGTTGATTACTGAACAGCACAGGGTACCAGGAGGAAACAGAAATGAAACAAAATAGTCAAGTGGAAAACGGAGCAGCACAAAACTCCAGCTGAGCTGGCATACAGTGTGGAAGACATCTTGAGATTTAAACAGTTCTGCACTTTGCATCTGAAAATCACTGGTGCCTGGGAAAATGAAGGAAAATGCAAAGATGTCTGTGCTTTGACTATAGGAAATTTTCATATGGTTTATGGTTTTCAGTAAATTCAGAAATAGGAGGTTGTGAAAATGTCATGCCAAAAATTGAGAAGTACTTCAAAGCACATTAAGACATCAGTGCATGAAAAACATCATTCTTCCAGAAAGTGCAAAGGGAAATTAAAACTGTAGCAGTGTATGATATCAGTGACCGATATGAGGCTGAAGATCCAGTATTGCAATTTTGGATGGCAAGATGAACCTCTCACTTAAAAAATAAAGCAAGACATAACACAAGGGTAAACAGCGATGTGGATTTTGATCACAGCTGGAATGCAGAACAAAACCCTGGAGGAGAGTGTAAGGTACAACTGAGAGCCCTAAATGTGCCAAAAAAATAAATAAGTAAATAAAAAAGCAAAAAGATCAGGCTGGCAGAGCTAACATCAGCTGAGAGGAATGCATCTCGCTGTAGAAATTATGAATCCTAGCACAAATGAGAACTGTACCTGGCTCTTGAGGAACAGGTGAAATGCAATGTCCAAAGCAACCTGTGGTGATCAAAGCAGTCGAGGTGACAGCTAGCACAGGTATGAAGTGCTGCACATCGACAAGAGGATAACTTCACCACCATCTGCTTACATTTGCCTTGATACTTGCAGCAGAAAGACAATGAATGCTCAGGCTGAAAACAAGCACATAAAAGTACTACGGTGTGTTGCCAGAGTCTGTGCTATTAGCAGAAGGCACACAAAGGAGCTACAGACTGTGAAAAAAAAGAGAATGAGAAATTTGGGTGGAAAACAAACTGGAAAATGGAAGATATTTGTGATATTATCAAAATAAAGTGTACATGTTAAGCGGGTTAGGGGTGTGTCAAGCTTTTAGTGTCATTATGGGTGCACCTATTGAATACTGACACATTCTCATATGACTTTGTGGTTTTGGCAAGGCAGAAACTGAATTTTACTTAGAGAATAAGGTCTTTTGGATCCAGATGGTTAGAGGATCAGGTATAAAGCTTTGGAAAGATTTGTAAATTGTGGGCTTCAGCAAAGCAAGCAGCTATGATAAATCTATGTGATGGAAGTCACATATATGGAAAGGTACCGGTACAAATGGATATGGTAAAGCTATCACGGTAAAGTCTGCCCTAAAATACAAATTTTCATTGGAATGATGAGCCTGAAGGAATACTTGTGCTTAATCAAGCTGACCTTAAAGGTAATCTGAATTTGCTGCTGAGCAAAGATATTCAATTAATGCTGTTCTTACCAAATGCACTGAGAAGCTGAAGGAATTAAAGATGCCCCATGACAAAATAGTATATTATTGCAGGTTTTTTATCACACCACTGTCATGCCAGAAACCAGTGATTAATGTCTCACAGTAATTAACAAAACCCCCATGTCAGAGCTGAAGGAAGTTTCGTGTTTTTATTTATGAGAAGCTGATCTTAACTCTGTTTGTTTGACTTTATTATTGCTGAGAGAAGGCTTATAACCTCCCTTCTCTCTGCTCTCCCATGAAAATAAACACCCTTTTTGCCTCTACTGAAATTATATGCCTTTCAATTAAGTGGGCAGCTGGGAGAGATTTAGTAGTTGCAGATAGGCTTTCTAAAACATTTGGCAAATACAGCAAAGTCCAAAGTTCAGCACTGTACCTGTATCAAATGATTACAACGGGCCAATCCTTTGCAATCCTGTGCTACATGTGGACTGTGATTATCAGATCTGCAGCTCCTGGTGCTTTAGGAAGGGTCCAAGGTCTTTAGCTCTAGGTGTGTAGGGAGCATGTTTCACTCCTCCCACCTGTTTATGAAGAGCTAAGTCCTAGTTAGGATTTTTTAAAATGACATAGGATTAATAAACCCTAAATGATACAAAAGAATATGTTGAAAATAGCACACTAAGGTCAGTTAGGGTTGGAAAGTAGAAGTGCTAGGGATATTTTATGTTACTTGGGAAGTCAAAGTAGGAATTACTAGGGAATTACTAGTAGGAAGTAATCCTACTAGGAGTAGGATTACTTGGGGTAGGATTGCTAGTAGGAGTAGGATTACTAGGGAAGTAGAAGTGCTAGAGATATTTTATATTATTTTATATTAAGAACAACAGGATTGAGAAAGCTTTAGGTTGTGACATTGAATACTGCAACTTTAAGTGGCTCCATGGACAGAGGAAACTTTGAGGAGAAGTATTGCCCAAACTTTTTTTCTGGTAAGCAGAACCACTTGGATTGATGTGAATGACCAAGCAAAGGATCTCTCTCAAGGACAGTGGGCGCAGAGAGGTTCCTGAGCCCCGTGGTAACTGCGTGTGACTGGTGCACATGTGGGAACCCCATGCCTGGAGTGCTGCAGCATCACCAGCTGCCGCTTGCAATATTTCGGGCTCACTGAGTTAGCTCTGTTTTAGCATCTGGGACAGACAAGATCTACAGAGTAGTGTTCAACCTGTGCAGTCATTGTAGACTTTTTCTTCGAGTTTGTGAGATTCAAGCTTGTAGCCAGTACTGAGCAATGGTGAATCAGGAGCACCTGGGCAGTCGCAGGGGCTGTATTCACATTTGTGCATTTCTGAAATATGGCATCTCGTCTGCTCTACTTCTCTCCTTGGTCAGCCTTGCTCAGGGACATATAGAATATTATTTAAAGTGTCACTTTAAAAAGAAGGAGTTGGTGTTTTTCTATGAGGGACGGTATGAATATCAGTAAGTTGCCATGACCTCACTGTGCTTGTTCTTTACTCATAGCTTTTAATTTTTCTTCATGAAACATGACCAGTGTCAAAGTTCAACAACTGCATTCTAATATAGACATTGGTAATGGACTATTTGTTACAGATATGTAGAAAATTTATTTTAGTTAAAACGTGATTTCCCCAAACTTCCCTTACTGGCTCCATTAGTCTGCTTAGCAATTAATACAGTATTCCTGTTAATTCAGGCTCCAGGCCAGCCAGGCATCCAGGGGAATGCAGCCTTTTCTTCTTCATGGATCTTCACAGCCTGTCAGTGCCAACCATGACCATTAAGTCCCTTAGATGTGCCATGCCGGGAACACCAGATGTTTGATCACCAGCAGCCTTGATGCTTTTTAATGCTGCGTCTCTCTGCCTGTTGGAACGTGCTAAGTACCTTAAAAGCATTTCAGGTGCCTAGTTTTAGGCTGCTGAGCCAGAAATTTTACAGGCAATAGGGGAGAAGTTTTACTTGGAGCTGTACAAGTTAGCTTCAAACACTGAGGATACCCAACAGATGGGCAGCAGTGTGAGCCAACATGTGTTGAGAGCAGACAGATGCCCAGAAAGCCAGTGTTTCCCCTTACTCTCTTCTCTTCAGGGAGACTAGTTAGGCTGTGAGTAGTCACGTGCTTCTTTTGTGTCTTAAATGCAAGCTCTGGGAGTACCTTCATCCTTTTTTTTTGTAGTGTCAGGCAGTAGGGAATATTCTTTTTGTCCTCTCCTTCATTGGCCCCTCGCTGTGCTGTGTCAAGAGATGAGTAGATCAAAATGTGCCGTGTAAAGTAACCTACACTGAAGGAGAGCAACTTGCAAACCTGAGATAGTTTTGTGTTTAAAACTTGCTATGAGAAGAACTGCAGCTGTTGATCATATTGCATTGGAGCTAGTATCTCCGACTGTAAGGTCAAACATTACATGTTTATGTTACATCGTGTCATGCTGCAGGAGCAGAAACCCCCATTGTGAACAACCTTCTCTCTTGTCTTGCAGAAATTCCATGGAGTTGGACTAAAAGAAACTTTTGGGATGTCTCTATTTGGATTAAAATTTGGAAAGAAGAAATTGAAAGGTGAGTAAGGTCTGGTAATACCACTATTACCAAGTAATACCTGGTAATACCATTGTCACTGATGGCAACCTAAACAATGTGAACTCAGCACGTGCACTAGACCTTGAGGACATGCTTGGGAGCAAGTCCTACACCGGTAGAGCAGCTGCAAGAAGATTACGTTCTGTTTACTTTCCCTGTATTTACTCAGGAAAGTGCTGCAGACTCTCTCAGTGAACAGGAGAACACGTCCTGAGAGGGAAACAGAAGGGATAAAGTAACCAGTAGGGCTACTGCTGTATCCCTGAGGTGGTCCAGCCTCATGCAACTCATTAGGGTCAGTCTTCATCTGTCTTGGGGTTTCACAGCAGGAGTAGCTGAGCTGGGGCTGATGTTTCCCTACTCCACCAGCAGCTCCAGGGTGCTATCAAGGTGCCATGATCACTTTTCAGGAATCACAGAATCATAGAATGCTTAAGGTTGGAAGGGAGCATGTTAGCAACTTCTGTGTTAAAAGGGAAAGTATTTCACCCTGCCTTTCCAAGGGCTCTTGTTGTTCCTCCCTGTGTAAGATGGACACAGAGGTTAGTACATATTTTGACATGATTTTTTTCCCTCCAACCTGCTTGAGCTCAGAAAACTGAGGGCAGGGGCATTCACTTGCTTTTCTGATACTCCCTCAAGAAGGGGCTGTGTCTTCTCACAGGGCACATGTCACATTGAGGTCTCCTTCTCCATCTTGGCTTTGGAGAGGAAATGTGTTGTCTGCGAGTCACTGTCCACCCAGAGCACTTCTGCTTCTAAAACCATAGTTCTTCTGATTATCGAAAAGACTCTGTTAATGTATAAGGAAAATTCTGTGTCTTGCCCTGGCTGTATCTGGGCCTTAATGGAGTGGTGTTCCATTCCTCTTCAGCCAAGTGTCTGAAAGACTGAAGCTCAGATCTTCCTAGATATAAAGAAGCATACCTTACAGGGAAAGATGTTTTATTTTCACATGTTATGTGCTTTAATCACCAGTTCAAAACCAGCAAATTCAAAGAGGAAGAAGTTCAGAGGACGGTAAGGGAGACTGGGCAGATCAGAGAACGAGAAGCTTCTATAAGAGGAAGCTAAAAGGCTTTTTTGTTTGTTTTTCTTTCTTTTTTTTTTTTTTAATCTTTTAGTCTTGCAGCCCCAAAACCAATAGGGTTATGATTGCCTTTTGCAAACATTTCACTGGAGGGCTTGCCAAGGATAAAGTGCCATTTCAGTGAAACAGTTTAGGAGCCTTTGTGCTGGGAGATACCCTTAGGCCTCCCCCGCCTCAGAGCAGATGAAGTTCCTCTGCGGGGGACACCCCACCACTCTCACACCTCCAGGGGACAGCCTTGCTCATGGAAAGGTCTAACGTCCATTCCAAAAACAAAACTGGACTAACCTTGACATTATACCACTAGTAGAGGTCTTGAATGACATTTATGGGTGCGAATAAATTACCTCAGGTGTAAACTGCTGAAAATGGGATCAGTATTCCCCCCATCAGAACAAGTAGCAAGGCATGGCTGTTTCTGCATGAACTAGGAGGTAAGGAAAATAAGGAGTTTTTTTTTCTTTTCAGGATGGATATAGTTTAACTGGAAGACTAACATGTTCTGAACTTCCTGGAGATAAGAATCAACTTTTTAGACTTTTGTCTTTACACAAGGAACAGGGATGTAATTAAAACTCAGCCTCATAAAACATTAATATATAATGCCATGGCACATACTTGCACAAAAACTGTTGAAGGAAACCAGTTTCTGGATGACTAAACCTTATGGAGGCTGATCAAGCTGAAATGGGGAAATATATGCTTTAGATAAGCAGCAGAAGTTTTTTTTTGTGGAAAAGAAGTCTGAGTGAGGTCTTTCCTGGTGAAGTTTAACATGCAAGTAAGCTTGTCTAAGCAGAGAAGAATGGGGAGATGTTCTGTTAATGGAGCATGTAGGAAGAAAGTAAGGATCAGGCAGTGACAGCAGCTAATAAACATGGCATGTTTGTGCTCATTGGCTCGACCACATGGCAACTAAACTGAGCACTGGAGCATCAGGCTGAAACAAAAGGGTGAAGATTATTGAGTACCATCTATAAAATGAGCAGCAACAGAGAACAGGGAAAATTCAGCTACGTTAATATACCTGACCTCTAGGTGCGCGCCAGGGAGGGCCCTGAAAACCGGCCTAGGGACACGGTGAGAGGAAGGGGAAGGATATGGAGGAAGCAGATGGAGCTCAGATCTTGAGGAGAGTGGACTGCACTGGGTTTTCCTTGCCACGGCTGTAGACAGTCTGCTCTCCAGGATAGCCAGGTTAGCAGCAGCCAAGCTCAGAGCAGAGCTCAGCAGGATCAAGCAGCTCCAAACGGAGCAGCCAGACTGGGAGGGGGACCGTGCCTGGCCCGCAGCCCAAGAGTGGCTCTGCTGAAGTAAAGCTTGGCTGGCTTTGGGACTCCCATGCAGATCTAACAGGAAATCTTTTATGACCACAGACACTGCGTATGAAAAATGTATTTATTTTGACATAATTTCCCATGAGGAAAATAACTGTGAATTGAAAAACTTCTCAACATTTGTTTCAGAGTTGTATTTATTTTTATGGTTTTACATCACTTCCCACCACTGTATATTGATGGTATTAACAATGTGTGCAATTATATCAAGCTGTTGCACTACCAGCGTGCCTAGGAGTTACTGCCTTCTAGTAAAGGATACGAAGAAGGGAAAGAACTTCCAGTTGGTAAAATCTTTGAAAGCACTTGTTTTCATCCTAAAGTGGATGAAAACAAGCGTGTGAACAAGCAGCTTTTCCTTAAGGAGGAGTTTGTTGCAAGACATTTCTGAGGCATGGTGAATTCCACCTTGCTGAGTGCCTGGACAAGGGATGAGTGAAACATCCTGGGCAGGAAGAAGGAAAGGACGAACCAGGATGTAGGTATCACAGGTGAAGGAGGAAGGGAGAGCTGGAGAGCCTCTGTCCTTGCCATAAAAACTGAATAAGAAGTATTTTTAATTTTAAGCTTCTCTAGCACATTCCAGGTCTGAGTCACCAAGATCCTGTTTGGCCACATATATAATACCTGTTGGGGGGAACCAATGCATCCTTTTGGAGACCTCTTTCCTGTCACAGTTCTCTCTCTTCTTACGGTGGTAATATGAAATGCTGCAGGATCCTATACTGAATTTTATCTTCAGGTTAAATATTTACTGGACCTGAGAGGGAAATAATGCCAGTCCACTCTCAAAATCTGTTATTTCAGACATTTTTTTTTTTCTCCTGGGTTGCAATAGAGTTATTTTAGGATATTTCTTGAAGAGGTCTTGCATTAGGTGATGCAAGAGAAAATTCATTTTGCATTAATGCCTTGTGCAAGAACATGAAAATGTTTTACCTTGTTGTCAAATTCCAGTTGCGCCTTCCCTAGTACTGACAGTAGGTTTGGGTCCGTACTAGGCACAAAATAGACAATCCTTGAGCAATGAAATAAAAAACTTTTATTCATGAGGAAGGAGGATTCTAGTCCTTGCAGAGGACTCTGTTTTGTTTTTAAGTTATGGAAGGCAAAAAGATGTGATATGGAGGATCTTCATTTAAGAACAGATGATCAGACAGGAGGGAATAGGGCTAAACCTATTGATGTTGGTGTAGCTGAATAGTCTTGCCTCAGGATTTTTAAATGAAATCTCTCACACTCGGTATAAACCAGTCTGTGCCAAATCTGGAAACGTGTGTGATAAATACAGAATAAATTACAGCAGCCAGAGAGGCTCCATAGAGGAATGGGCATTTGGCGCTTTAAAAATGTTCAGTTTTTTTATAACACAGCGACCTTGGGAGGCTTTCCGTTGAGTCAACAATATAAAATACGCTTGTTTGCCAGGCACCTGTGCATGCACCAGCTCTGAGCAGGACTTGACTTTAATCTTCACCTTTGCACTTCCGTCCTGCTTGGTTCTTAGGTGTCCTTCTGCCACATACACTGCACCATATCAGACTTTGGATGCATTTCAAGTCACGGATGGGCTTTGGTTTGGTACTGTAGAGCAGCTGGCACGCCTTAGCACCCGACAGTTACAGTATTAGACTGATACGTGGGTAATGATGGTACCGTTCTGTCTGTGCGCCCTGTGAGCCTTAGGCCTCCTCAAATATATTGTGTCTTCACCATGTGTTCTGTGATCTTTATTAAAATTGTGAGCTGTAAAAAATCGGTAAAGATCCTTTATACATACATATATGTATATATAAAAGAACCTTTTTATGTATTCATACATATATGTGTATATGTCTAGCACCTGCTCAATATAGTTCTGACCCCCACTGCTGTTTTGTAAATTTGAAGTCCTGTGGTGTTGCTGCTGTGAGAATGGTGCTTGTTCAGTTGAACCCAGCTATAGGGGCGCTCTCAGTACAATACCTGCAAGTCAAGAAACTTGTTGCATGGTTCTTTTATGGCTTGTGATTGCACAAGGGAGCAGTTATTGCCCTCACACAAAGGGAGACTTTGGCTAATAGTTTGCATAATAACCTCTGTAGCAGCAACAATTTAAATTCTCTAATACAGTACAGACTTGCCCTCTCGCATGCAGTTGTCCTTTGGTGGACACTGTAATTTTCCTTTTTTGGGATGAGGGACAGAGGTACCAGCACACCATGGCAAATTTCTGTTACTTGCCCCCATGGAGTAGCAGTTGGGTAGCACAGGCCAGAAATAAGGGACAGTTCTCTGCCTGTGAAGAGGTGGGTGAGCTCCTGTGTGCCACATGCCCAGCGGCACTTCTGCCATCCCTGAGAGGTGCAGCAAGGACCTGGGTCACATGGTGCCCCAACAGCACACGCAATGCCCAAAAGTAGGATCCATAGATGCAGCGGGGAGATGAGTCATGGTGGGAGGAGGCTCATCTGTGACATTTGGAAATGTGCTGCATGGTGGAGGCCCTGTGAGGCTGCTTATAGCCTCATGGATGTGGGGGAGACCTAGGTCACTGCTGCCTGAGAGGTAGGCATGGGGACTCATGTATGTGTTCCTGGGAACAGAAGAGCAGGGCTATACAGCCCAGCTTTCACATCTTGGTATGCTTTGCCAAGAGCCCCTCTGCACAGACATATGAACAGATGAGCCCAGGACCCTGATGCCACTATTTGTAGCTGATTTAATGCATTTCTTATGCTCTTCGTATTGCTTGTTTAAAGGGTGGAGCAGAGTTGGGGTTTTTTTTGTTTGTTTGTGCATGTGTTGTCTCTGGACTGCTCAGGCTTGGTTACTCCGACACTCCCCTAAATGGGCTGGGTTCATTTCATGCATGAGGTATCAGGCCCTAGTTTGTATATAGCTTGGCAAAACCAAGCAGATCTTAGCCTCCTGCTCCTTGGAGCCACAAAACTCGGTATCTGCAAAGCTTTTCCAGTGGCCTGTTCAAAGCATTTCACTTGGCATACACTCCTTAGCATAAACCAGAAGCAAATTTCTGGGATCTCTGAGCATATCTTGATTGAACCTTTTGCGGGAGTTTTCCATGCAACGGTCCTAAGGGCAGAAGCCTGGTGGACTGGCCAGTTGCATTTATAGCTGATTTTTGGCATAGATTTAACATTATTCAATCCAGATGTTATTCCGTGGTTTAGCTCCTAAATCTGTCTGCCTGAGAAAACAGCCATTTTCCCAGTGACTTGGTCTCAGTGGTTAGACCAAGAACTGGGCACTAAGCCATATTTGTGTATGCTGAGTTTCCACTGATGAATAATTTAAAATAGTTTTCAGTGGCAATGAAATGATTACTTGGAGCACAAATCCCTCTCTTTGTCTTTTTTTTTTTCCTCCAGTGATTTGTGACCATAGTTTGAATAGCAGATGGTTTAATACAAGTTGCTTAGAGGTAAAAGTTTCAGGAGCTGAAAAAAACCTCTCTTATTCTAACCCTTCACTTTGCCCCCTCTTTCTTTTTTCCTCACTGCAACCAGAATTAACAGCGCATGGCAAGACATGTGTGTTTGGATCTACAGCCAAAATATTCTGAACTGTCGTTTCCAGGCATATCTGATGTAATGGGAGGGTTTCTCTAGCTCTTTGTTTATAGCACTTATCCAAGAGACTTCATTTCTGTCCAAACACTCACAGAAACAAATAAAAGAGATGTCTGACCTATGGTAGTTGAGAACTGCTTGTTTCAGAAACGCAGCAGGAGGGCCTCACTGTGCTCTCTGGTAAAAATAAAACCACTGGGACAGACCTGCTGCCCTGCGCATGTGGCCAGTGCTGGTTCTGCTTTTGTGTGGTGAGAGGAGAGAGAGTTTTCCTTGTGGGCCGTGTTGCGTGAGTCACTCTTTGCAATTTGTTGGGACTGTTCTTCCTTTAGCAAAGGTTGTGTAAGGATAATGAATACCTTGCCTTTAGAAAGTGGCCTCAGAGCTTGGCCTTCGGGAACGCCACTTCTCAGAAGGCTGAAGACCATTAAGAGCTCCAGTCTCCAGGAAGGGAAGAGTTCTGGTGTTCGCAGTGGATTTTCTAGGGTAGGCCGGAGAACTTTCCACTCAGTTTAGGGCCTGGTTTCATGGCTATCATGGGGTCTTGGACCTGGGGGCCTTCAGGAATGTGTTGTTTGAGCAGTTCTGCCTCTGCTGTTCCACAGTTGAGAGCAGAGTTGGTTCTGTGTCCCCGAGCCTGGCACGAACTGTGCTAGTGCATTCCTACAAGATGATAGAATTTTCAGAGTTTTGTTGTCTAATCATGTTAACTGAAGCCAGTTATCTTTTTTTTTTTTTTTTTTCCTGGAGCAGCACTTACTGTATGGGAGGAAATCTGTGGGCATAGGGAAGTTCTGTATTTAATAACTAACTGTAACTGTCATCACCTTTGATAATACCGGTTACGCTCAAGAAAATACCTGAAGGGGCATGTAACACAATAGTTAAAGCTCTGCAAGCCCCGACCTCCTGAGCTCTGCGTCTGTTTTTCTTTTGGACACAAGTTACGCTGATCTTTCTGCACATTGTTTTCCCCTTTGTGAAAGAAGAGAAAAACGTGTCTGTGGAAAGCAGTAAAGGAACTGAGCACTCGGAGTGCCCTGAATGAAGCCTCTGTGCTGGCCTGAATCACCCGGCTAAGGCAGATGGGATCCGATTGGAAAGTGTCTGACTACATACGACTGAAAAAAAGAGACAGTACATTCACCTGCTAACACAGTAAAGAGAGTTTTTAATTAAGTAATTAGCGGGTCTGATGACAACAGCCTACAGGCAGACATAAAAAAAAGAAAGACGAGCTGGAAAAGGACTTGAAAATTAGGGATGCAGTGTTATTTATAGGGTTACTGGAGGAAAAGAGGGAAGCATGAGTTCAATGCATTGAATAGCCTAGATGTTAGCTAATGCAAGAGTGGATAAACAGGAATAACTAGTTCTTGTATTAAATCATTTAATAGGTATAACAGACATGTGATGGTCTAATTTATGAAGCTAACACACTAACATAAAAGAACAGACCTTATTCTGGAAAGTGAAAAGATGTTTTCCTTGTATGTTCATGTGTACTGATATTCAGCATGTGGAAAGAACTGAACAAAATAGTAAATCTCTGAGTAGTGATACAAGAGCAAAGAACAGAGATATATCAAACCTGGAAGGACGGTCTGTGCTGAGCAATTAGTATGATTATCTGAAATGCAGGGGACGATGGTAATGGAGAATTTTAAATATGTAGACAGACAGTTGGGAAGGAACTGTTGGAACAGGATTTGTTCAGCATGTTCATGGAGAGAGCGGGTACAACTCTTCTGTACAGAGGTGGACAATGTTATGGAACTAGAGAAATGAACTCATAGTATGATATTTAGGAGAGGAAAAAGTGACAGCAGGGAGTAATTACACTGGACTTCAAGAAAGAAATCTTCAGTAGATATGGAGACCTGGTAACTAATATCTCAGGGGAAGGAAATCTGGGGTGGCAGGGGTAATTATGTATGTCATCCCCTTAAAAAAATTATATTATGAGAATTAGTGCAAGCTATCATTTTGCAGATAAAGCTTCAGAAGGATGAATAAAATGGCCAAATCACAAGCTTTTCATTCACCTCAGACAGGGGAAGGATGCCTATAGAATTTGAACAGCAGACTTCTTTATCCAGGACAAACTGTGTGGCAAAGGCACAAAGTGATAAGAAGCTCTCAAGGGCATAGAGGGCAATAAAAGTTGTTCTGTAACCATTGGGTTCTCTAGGGTACTGTAACTCTTCTAGTAAGAGGGAGATCAATGAAGACTTACATCTGCTAGTCAGTAAAAAAACTCTGCAAAAAAATGAAAACTGCTCTTTTTTTTTTTCTGTAAGTCAAACATTTAATAGTCGTCTAACACATTTCTTTCCAGCAGTGCAGGGGGAGGGAGATTTTTGGCTGAAACAGAGAAGAAAAAGATCATTTGGGCAAGGTAGATGTATTTCCATTGGTTTCACTGGGCAAAGTTAATTGTGTGGTGAGAGAACTGCCTGGAGCTATATTGTCTTTAGGAGATTTTAGAGAACAGACAGGCAAAGTTCAGAAGACTGAGAAAAGAGCAAAAGAGCTTTCTAGGACATATATCTTGAAACGAGGGGGAAAAGAAAAGCTGTGCTATTATAGATGTATTAGCTTTGCTTCTTTGGTAAATGTTGAAGCAGTCAAACAAACCACTTCAAAGTAGCTGGGGAAAGAAGAGATGATTAACAGTCAGCAGTTCAGAAAAACTCCATTAAGGCAAAATTAATTCTGTATTAGTGGCAGGCCCTAGGGCTAGGGAAGAAGCCATAGACAGCTGTCATGTATCTTGCGAGACATGCTCAAGATGAGATCACCACAGAGTGCCAAAATTTTAGAAAAAAAATACACTGACAATAGTTATCAATGATTCATTATCAAATTCATGGGACTCATCAGGGATGTACCCTAGATCTAGTATTCGATATTTTTTTCTCCAACTTGGCTGGTAGAATAAAGAACACATTTAATGAGTCTGCAAATGCACAACCCTGGCAGGAACTGCAAGCATCCTGAAAGATAGTAGCTACAAAATGCTAAAAGATACTATTAGAATTGTTGGAGAAATAGTAAAAAAAAAAAAAAAAAAAGGAAAAAAAAAAAAGATGCAGTTCAATAAGGGCAAATGTAGGATTTGCATATCCTGATGAGGCACTGGCTCTGCCAAAAAGAATCTGAAATTATATTGGATCATATTCTGGAACACTGTCAGATGATTCCTGGTGGTGCTAAAGGATATTAAGCCATGGAGAACAGTAAGAGCAATGCCAGTTCTGACTAACTGGCCCAATAAGAAGCAACTGAACAAACTGGATTTGTTTAGCCTAAGGAAGAGAAGTCTAGTGTGTGGCATAATAGTTTCAAATATGTAATAAATTCATTTCTACTGTGTCCTTGGGAAGCACTACATGGAATTGCAATCTAAAGAAGAGCAGAAGAGCATTTTCCATCATCCTAGGTCAATTGAATTGAATAATGACTTTTGTGTTAGAGAATGTGAAGAAGCGTCCCCATAGTAAGGACACTGCCATTCTGGAATAGATCTCAAGAAGAGACCTCAAGGAGCTTCCTGGGACATTTATTGAGACTGACAGACATAACTCTGCCTTGGGGAATAGGTTTGATGACCTCCTGAAATCCTGTCCGGTGGTCTTGGATTTTTGTGCTTGTGGTGGTGGTAATGTCCTGTCTACAGGATGATGCTAGAACATACGTGTGTTTTGCATGGAGAGCGCTAGCATAGGCTCACAGCAACAGAGAGACTTCAGGGGAAGAGGTGGAGCCGGGCAGAGGTTTCAAGCACTGCAAGTTAAGTGATAATTCTTGCCCAGGGGAACTAATAGTACAGGTGAGCTACCTGCTAAAGTAGGGCTGCCAGTGCAGCCAAATGTGTGTGTGTGGGAGAGTTGGAGTATGGGCTGACATCATTGCTACTGTAGTAGTTCATAGCGCTGCTCTGTCAGTGCTGCCAGCCTCTTCAGTCCCTTCAGACTAGCCATTTTGCACAGATTATCCATGATAGTACGTCGTTGTAGATCTTTTTTCCTTTTCTGCTCCTTCATTCCTGTCTATGTGGAATTTGCTTGTATTTAAGCATGTTATCAGTTCTTCCTCTGCAGGTCTGATATGTTTTTTCTTCTCTACAGAGGAAGAGAGACAACTTCAAGCAAACAACCGGGACTTCAATCTACAATTTCAATATGCTGTAAGTTACCAGTGTGCATTGTTTAATACAGTTGTAATCACAGATGTGGTCACATCTGCTTCATGTCTTCACACTGGGAGGATCTTTCCCTTCGTGTTCATTTTGCTGTTTCAACTGGTTCACATCGGCACATCCTAGATATGTCTCTGTAAGCAGAGGCCTGAAGTCTGCTCTTTCCAATGAAGATTATTTCTCTGGGCTTCACGGGAAGACCTGGACTTTGTGTGTTGTTGTATCCTGTGAGAAGATAATGGGAAGCAGAGAACGTATCAGAGAGATGTTTCATTACTGAACCAGGCATAGGGAGATCTGTGTTTGGAGTCAGCCCTGCAAGGAGCAATTCAAAGAGCTCTAATTCTGGAAGAGTATACCAGAATAACTTTACCGGCTTCTAGAAAATTATGCAAGTCAAAGTGTTTGCGGGATCAGGCTTTAAGGCCTTTCAAAAACGGAACCTGCCTGGAAATTTTTTGTTGAAAATATGGCTTCATTTAAAATAAAACGTGAAAGGAAATGTGTCAGTTCCTCAGCTCTTGCAGTGAAATCCTCTCTGGCAGGAAGGTTTTGATTCTGGCCTTCATGGCTTCCTGCCAGCTTTTACTTCCAGCTCCTTAACAGCCTGCTTGGGTTCACACTGTGCCACGACTGCACTAAGCACCGTTACTCAGCCTGGCTGTGGCACAGGTCTACCTAGCCCTCATGCCAGGCAGCCCTGTGGGCAAATTGATTTCTGAAGCTTGGGGACCAATTGCTGAAGCTGTGCATATGGGAGGGCAGCTCAGCTGGTGGGCCTGTGCGTCTCAGCTGTAAGGTGATCTCTGTTGAAGTATCCTGGAGTTACATGCATTTGAAGCCTTTGTAACTACTAACTGACACTGAAATGAGTATTGTGCCGCTCTGAATTCCAGTGGTGAAACTCATCATTCAGTTTTACTCAGGAGCTCCTTCTAATCATTGTGTTTTAGGAACATCAGAAGTGATTTTCAGATTTCAGGACTGAAACAATACAAAATTCAAGAACATTTAAATTTTTCATGAGGTCGAAATTCTCCCTTGCCACAAGCTTTGACTATAGATCTTATTGTAGCTGATCAGTTGGCAAAATGAACCGGACCCTTTTCAGTGATCACTTTTCATCCATGAATAATCCTACACAGATAGAGTCTTCATATGTGCGGAGCTGCTGCACAGGTACTGCATATGAAATGCCTTGCAAATGCCTTGCAGAGTGGGTCAGGGAAGTAGGAGGGAGAGGTACAACAGTCTCAGGGCACAGAGGGAAAGCGAGAAGCTATTCTTGTCCTGAGTCTGTCTTTGTGAAAAGACATCATAAAACTGATTTTGCATGTCACTGCTTCCTGTCCATGAATTTGCAAATAGCCAAAGTCAAAGAGAGGGCACTGAGAGCTCTGGAGAGTGTCCACAAAAATCTCTTGGTTAGATGTGAAAGTGCAGTCAGCTCAGTATGATCTGTTAGAATTTGGCAGTGAGTTTCTGTTAACCAACCCCTCATATTAGTCAATTTTTTCTCATGATTTCTGGAACCCAGTATATTCTAGAATCCTGGAACCCAGGATATTCTAGAAGGCTTTCTGTAAAAAGCCACGTCCTGAGGTGATGTCTGAGTGGTGTGGTACTAAAAAACTGTCCTTAAGTGATGATGCAAGCACTATGCTGGTCTGCTTATTTCCAGCAAGTCCTGATAACTCAGGTCACATTTATGAAACCCGCCTTAACATGGTGTTTGAAAAGGAACTAATCTTGCTTAAAATTACTTAGGACCACACATTATGGATTATTGCATGCCTCTGGAAACACCTCGAAAGGGAGATCCTCCTTTCCCCTTCCCATCAGCATATGTATGATGCTCCTGAAAGTTAGCTCTCCTTGTCCTGTAGTCTGACGAAGGATGAAATTTGGGCCCCTTCCTCACTGTCATATAGGTCCAAATGCAGTAAGGTTGCACTGCTAAACACTAGGATGTGGTCTAGTGACTCCATACCTGCCCCGGGCTGCTGAAGCACAGCAGCTATTATGGGCAGTTGGCTCTCAGTGTGCTGGCATTTTCTGGTCATCATAATTTCTGTCTCCTGCAGCTGCAGTCCTCCCTGCCCAGGTCATCTTCCCACCTGTATCTATTTAATTGACATGTGTACAGGGGGACAATGGAAGAGTTCGGGTTGCCTATGCTTCATTGTGATGCTCGGCTCTTCAGGCCAGGAGAATCTGTTTGCATGGAGAACTGCATAGGTGATGGGAGTCTTCTTCATAGGGACCAGGAGGAGGACAGTTGTCACTCAGCTTTGGTCCCACAACAGGCAGATCAGTCCCTAGGTTGAGAGTCTTGTCCCAAGGCAGGATTGTCCTCTTGTTCCAGGAAGCTTGTACTGTATAGTTATTTCCAGATAGATAAAAGGGGCATAAGGCAGAAACTGGAAAGAAACACAGTAAGGTAACAAAGCTTAGAAAGTGTTTTAGATTGTGTAAACCACAGAGGTGAGGTTCACTTTACTCGATAATTTAAGGCTTTGTTAGCTCCAAAACCTATAGAACAGGTTCTTGTAACAAAGGTAGTTGAGAGAATAAATATTTCTTCAGAGGGAAGCAGTTGTTGAGAAAGGCCAATTAAAAAAAAAAAAGGAAAATGCAAATAGAGGTTCTTCTTACTGTTGCTGCCAGGCTGTATGTCGCAGCTGGTGTACAGGTTTGAGCCCTTCACTAAAAGGAGAGTTTCTTTTATGTTGGCATACATCAAAAGTGCAGAAATGCTTTGTCCTGGTTTAGGCCCAGTAAGAACAAGGAAGTGGGAACACAGAATCAGAGGTGGGTGTGTGGCCCTGGGTAGTTTGTGGTTATCCTTCCTTCATGGTGCAAAGTCTACAGGTTATTTGAAACGGAAGAAGTGAGGAGCTGAGAAAATCTATTGTTTGTGGAGCGTAACATCATTACAGGTTACAGAAAGTTGGCCTTCCTGATATGAAGCAAGAGTCCTGAATATTCTCAAATAAGCTTTGCAGAAACATGATGCTGCACTGTGTCTGCTAGTTGATGTAAGGGAGTGTTCAGATCCATCATGCTTGGGCTTGTGGAAGACTTCGGAAAGCACATTCCCTTCCAGAGTTGATCAGAACTCACAAAGAGAGCTCATACTTCAGCATGTTGCTGTGATACTGCTCCAGCCTGAAATTGCTGAGCAGTGGCAGGAGAGGAGGGTTAGACAGTGTGTGTGGGAGGCTGGGCTGGTGAGGTGAAGAAGAAGGCAGGATTTGCACGTAGTGGAAATCCTCTTCTTAGTGCACAGGCCTCAAGGGGAGGCAGTGGTTCTCAGAGGGTGAGCTGAAGTGTGTCTCCATGAACAGAGTGCTATGAAATATGTCATACAGGCGGACTGGAAGATTGGGGTCATCTCAGCCATCTGCGTGAGTGGAAACAGTGCACGCTGAGAATAAGATGAAGATGTGTTTCATATCCAAAGAAGCACAATGCCCCTTCCACAAATCTTCTGATAATTGTGATTACGGAACAGGAGGTGCCTGTGATTAAGGGCAGCAACTACAAGGGATCTTCTGAGAGCACTTTGGTAGGTCAGGATTTAGTTGGACTTACCATGAAATCATTGGTGTATGCTGAAACTGGAACTTTCAGACTGGTCCAGCCTCAAACATCCTTGGCTTTACTCTGCATAGGAAGAATGCAATAGCTTAGAAAAATAAATTTGATCTTAAAGCAAAGAAGTGCTGTGCAGTTAGCTGGAAGGACTGACTGTGAAGGTATGTGCTACTCTCTAGCCCCAAGAAACTTAGCAATGAGTTAGAAACCAAGTGTGACTGAGACATGTGCAAAGGCACTTACTTCAGCACAGAAATGGATTTGAGATTGGTCTGCAAAAATGAAAGGTCAATTCCAAATCTGTATTTATTCACACTGTAAGACAGGCAGATTCTCCCGGACCTCAGTAAGAGATTTGTCTGAGTAAAGACTGAAAGAAAGTGAGGAGCAGGGTGCCATATGGTCTAGTGAGATTTAAGGAGTATAATTAAGATTTTTATGTGGCACAATTCAGTGTGGTCATTCTGTCCCAAACACGGCTGCAGTGGCAACTGCTCCAGTGTGAATCCACCATGATGATCCTCATTTGTACCTCACTGTCTACAGACATTCTGGAGAAGAAAATCTCTTCTGAAGATTTTTCATGTTTCCTCTGATTTACATTCTCTTCTATTTCTTCAGTTTCATGGTGGAATTCAGCACAGCTGCAGTAGGACGTCACGAAGGGCTGCAAAAACAACTTTGAATTTGGCTTTCAGACAATAGGAGAGGAAATGCAAGGCCCATGAGTCAAAGACAAACTTCATCTTGGATCAGGATCTAGGGTCAAACTATCATCCTTTCTGCAGGGCCAGCAGTGAGGGGGCTGTTTGGACGCTGTTTTTATTTTCCTTGGTCACCTGATAAACTCACTAGTAGAATAGGAGGGATTCTTAAAACTTTCTGCTAACTGGCTGCTAGTGGCCTAGGCTGGAGCAGCAGCTGGGATCTCATCTCCTTGAAATAATGAGAGCAAGGAGCTCAGACAGTGCACTCAGACTCAACTCCTTTTCCTGTACTCTGATTGAAAAGGATGTCATCATGGGGGTCATCCTCCGAGACCCTGTCAGTGTGGTCGATGGCAGCAATTTGATCCCGTACTGAAGCTGCAAATGCTTCTCAGTGTTCCTGAAGCCCAAGGCTAAAGGGAATATTGCATAACCATGTGAAAAGTGATCTGGGTAATTCTTGAATGAATAGCTAGAGCAGCAGGGAGATGTTACCTGGAGCAATCTGAAGAGCAGCTGCACTGGGAAATCACTGCCAAAAAGCAGCAAGGGCAGGGCTGCTGCGTGAGAGGGGACAAGCTGGGTCCTGAGGATGACTCCAGGGCAAGTAGCACTCTCCGTGACCAGGGCACAATCTGCAGCATCTGATCAAGGTGGGCAGGGCAGGTGGCTGGTGGGAGGGTTCATCCTTATAGTCTCAGGCAAAGTGAAGCGATAAACAGTGTCCAGCGTCCATTCTGGGAGTGACAATGTGACACCAGGCAAGTGATGTCACCCCCTTCTACCTCTATACTTTCCTCTGCTCCAGTAGGGTAAGAGTACCCACCACAGGTGTGACCTACTGATAAACACTTCTGCAATGGGATGATTCATCTGAAAGGAATGGCATAGGAAGCAAATCCCAGTGAATATATTTTCCTAGAGGTTTTCCTGGAATGCCCAATTAATGGTTATATTCTGAAATTCTTTATGCTATTGCTGCCAAGAGGCAAAGGGGTTCAAAGGGTTGTTTATGTAACAAATTCCCAAAACTGTTAATAAAAAAGAGGAAAAAATAAAGGAGTGTAGGTTGGATATGAATCTTACTATTGCTCGTGTGATGCTAGTCTTTTGCTTCTGGGAACAAGGATAAAATCTTTACAGGGACCAGATGAATCCCCACTGACTTCCTATAGGCTTTTCTCCCTCTTGAGTTGGGCTTATAGTCAAACAAGACTGTGCTGCCTATGGCAGTTGCGTGCTCTCAAGTCGCACTGCTGCTGTTAAACAAAATGTCATTGCAATGAGCTCCAGCATTTGCCTTCCAGGGCTTTATCAAAGCCTCTGGGAAGGCTGTTGCTGTTTCTCAGCTGCTTTGCTGGCTTGTACCTCATGCTACACTGGCACCAGTGCAACTGGCAGATGTCACGGCACAACACCTCTCCGCGGAACAGCCAGGTTTGCTGTGGGGTTTGTGCAGCTGTGGGCAACTAACATGTCACTGATTTGGGAATATAAATTCAGACAGGTAGCTGCTCTCCTACCTGCTGTACCTGTCCTGTCTGAGTGTCACCCTGTAGCCCCTGTAACCTGACCACAGAGGCAGCCATGTGTCCTGTATCCAGTGGCTTTTACTGGGAGGAGGGTGTTTGTTCAAGGAACAAAGGTAGGAACCATCTGCTGAGCAGTTCCCTGTGCTCTCACGTCACCGTCACAGGCAAGATTCTGTGAACACCCCCGAAGCAACAGCTCATCAGCCTGAGCTGCACTTGTTTAACTGTGGTGCTCTCAGCGCTATTCTTAGGGACAGCATTTTGGTGGTGTCACACTTCCAGGAGGTGTGAATCTAGCCCCTGAAAAGAGCAGATTAGAATAATCCATCACCCATAGACAGTGCTGTTCTTGTGTCAAGCTTTGCATCTGTAGATCGTGAAACCAAAGGTTGGTATCCACTGTCACTCCTACTGACTTGGGAGACAGGCACACACTGAGGATGGATCCAGAGTCACAGAGGAAGTCTAGGGTAGAGCTGAGAATACATGTAAATACATGTAAAGCTCCTGATTCCCACCTTTGTACATGGCTCATAGGTCTGCTTTCCTTAATGTTTGATTTTTGTAATTCTGTAGGAGAAGGAGATGCTCGTATAAGTCCACGTGATACTTAATTGCTTCTTCCAAAATATTCCCCCTCCATCACTTTTCTCACATGGGTGTCTCCTCCAGCAAAGACAGAACATGGGGGCGATGAGGAGAGTGTTGCATTAGAGGCATTGGTTATAAAATTATGGCTGCATATGGGCTATTTAACACACTGCAGTGCTGCACGTTTCCTTGGTACTCCTCCTGTCCCAGAATAAGGTTCTTGTACATATGTAAACGAGTAAAAGGTCATGATGGCATCAGGAAGTGGGCTAAGATGAGGAGCAGTAGCTGCCTGAGGTTTCCCTCTATCGACCAAGAGCCTGGGCTGTCAGAGCACGCAATCGTGGTGTACGGCATGAAAACAGAAGTGATTTCTTACAGAGCATTTCAACTGTATCCTCAAAATGGGAATTCAGAGCCTTGAAGTAGAAAGACTCAAGTTTTCCCTAGCTTGCTTTTAATCATTTAGTATTTACATTCCCATAGCCCTTAAAGGCCGTGGACAAGTTTACTTGTTGAATTATAAATTTGCAAACTGATTTTTTTTTTCTTTTGGTGCTTGCTTTTAATTACAGATTATGGAGCAGTTAGACAGTCATGAACTGGCTACCTGTCCCCACTCTCTGCTCTGTAGTGGCCCAGGATCCCAAAAGAGAGAGTCTGACAAACAATATCATGAACTTGAACTTCTATGAAGAAAATGTTGGATAGCCTGGTCCTTATTAAGCATTTGGAAGCTGTTATGTTTGGGGTTTTTAACATGCTTAATGACAATAGGAAACAGAATGAATGGCTCTGGTTCATTCAGTGGTTTTCTTGACATAATTAATGGTCTGAAATAGAAGGCAGGAATTGAAATAAACCACTCCCGTTCTTTTCCTATCCACTTCTGAGATTCTGCAGACAAAGTCCTTCAAACTTTGTGTGAGTGTTTATGAGCAGTTTTTCTCACATTGTATGCGGCTGTCTCCAAAACCTGATGATGTATGAATGTCAGGTCTTCTGTATGTACTTTTTTCCTGTCTTCTCTTTTTGAAGTAAGTTACGGTGATATTCTTCTTCAGATTAGCAGGGAAGAAGCCTCTTCAGCTCCATGTTTTATTAAAAAATCTTCCAGACTTTGTGTCCACTGGGCACTGACTTGTCAGGCAAATTCTTTTACTCTTTACAGTTTATGTTTGTAGAGGATGCTGCTATTTCATTGCTTGTGTTTTAGCAGTGTCTGTGGAGCCTATATGCAGCACATATTAGGAACTTTGAAATAAAATTTAAAGATGTTTCGTGACATTTGCTAACATTTAGATCACAGGTAGAGGTAACTACACCCAGAGACAGCTACGTGATGCCAAGAAATAAGCAAAATTATTTAAATGATGATAGGCAAAATTATTTAAATGATGATCACTGGTAAGCATCTCTTCTTTCTGGATTGTGGTCAGCTGGAGGACTTCATCAGTTCTTCCGTTGCTGTTGTCCTAGAGGCTTATTGACTGGCTTGTACAAAAGGTTAATACATCAAATTAATGATTAAGATTTTTCTACTTTGTGTCTGGACACAGCCAGGAATCCAGTAGCTGTCTGAAATGGAATAGCTTCCCCTGTGCACCCCTCATGGTTGTCATGTTGAATAATTACTTGATTGGCTTACACAGTTGGTTTAATGATAGAAATAGGCTGATGTGAGCCAGCATCTGAGTAGAGATCCTGGACTAATGCGTGGATGGGAAGTGGTCTGTAGTTTGTATTTAGTAGCTTGTGTATTCAGAGTTTAGGTCCATCCCAGTTTTCCAATCTCTAAAGGTTATTGCAATACTGCAGTCTTGCAGCCTGCAGTCTTGATGTGCATAGAAGTGCACTGCACAGTATCTGCCTCTCTCTGCTCTCACACCTTAGATTCCCCTGAGAGGGCTAAATGAGCCTTTCTGCAGAGCTGCTCTGGGTTAATTTTAGATATGTTGGCAATAGCTTGCATACACATTTCCATGACTAAACATGGGTGAGTATTTGATAAGCTTCCTACCAAAAGAAAATCTAGTACACTTGAACAGAGGTGAGGAGGCAAGTTAGTTGCCCTTCCACTGGAACACTGAGAAAAGTATGTATGAAAAGATGTCCTCAGGTCAAGGAAGAAACCTGTGGGCCACATTTTCCTCTCCAGCTGTGTATAGGTCTTTCTGTCCTTGTGGTCATGACTCTGTGCACATACTATGCCTCCATCTTTGCTCAGTTTATCACTTCGTACTTTGTTATGCCCTTAAGACTTTGTATTTTAACCACCCTGCAGACCCAGACCCATTGATATTCCAGCTGAATGTCAAGTTTGATAACAGTAAATCTCTGGGTTGTTGCTAGACCTTCAGTCCAGGGTCCCATGTTGTTGCTACAGCCCTGAACAGTGACATCTTTGGTATACTCTGCTCTGGAAAAATAATACAGAAACTACATAAAAATAGATATTCAGATAATATAATTGCTGCTGCTTTTACTACTATGCTGCTGAGAGGCAGAGAGGGATGTGGGCTGCTCCTGCAGCTGGGTGTAGCCTAGGGCAGCTACAAAGAGCATTACAAAGCAGATACAGATCTGAACTATATATAACTAGCTGGTAGACTCAGTAGGATAGCTTGAGCCTGTCCCTCAAGTCAGTAGAATTGTATCAGAATGCCCTGAGTTTTGGGGAAGAAAATACCTGTAGTATCTATCCTTGTCCTTTCCTCTCTAGTTTGAGGAAGGCAGAAAGGGGAGTAGCTATTGCAGCTGCCTGCAATTCGAAAAGGAAAGCAGAAATAGGGAACGAAGTTGCACCTTGCCTGCAGAAGTCCTGAGTGCTTGTATCAGTGACTCTTTGCACAACACTGCATTCAAGTGATCTTTATGGAACAGAAACAAGCAGCCTCCTCGAATTGCCGTGTGAGACGCTGCTGAATCGGCTAAAAGCTTTAAGATCAGATTCAGCTCCTGGGCAGACCTATATCTCCTACATGGTTGTTGAGCTCACTGGTGCTTACAAGTCTCAGGAGAAGTTATGGGGAACTAACACAGCATTTTCTAATGCTGCTTTGTCAATGCTAGCAACAAAATGCTAACGTCTGAGGTGTGTTCTGGATGCAGTTTTTAATTCTCTTTGTGTGTCTCACAAGTGAAAGAATAATAAAGGTAAAATATATCAGTATTTCACCAGTATAAGCATATATTAGTATAAGTAAATATATGTACCTCTATCTATCTGGAATTGCACTGATATAAACTGCACATCAGGTTTTTACCAATTCCACGAGGAATTCTGTCTGTTTATCCAAACTCAGCATGACTGTATTGGGGAAAGGAAATGTTTTGTGAGCTGCTGCTGGAAACAATGCTATTGCTAAATATAAGCAAGTAAAAACACAGTTGAAATGGGTTGTGCTGTAACTTTTGTTTCCTGTTTTACCAATTCTATGCCTCTCAACCTGTTTGAGCAGTTTCAGCGAATAGCCAATGCTTACTTTCTTTTCTTGCTGATTTTGCAGGTATGAATTCACTGTGCTATTTCTAACCAATTGTGTTGTCTGTTATCAAAGGCTGGGTATGTCTTGCTAATTGTAATGAAGTGCTAGCTGTATGCCTGTGAGGGATGAGCATCTTAGCAAAGCCTTAAACTGGATAGAAAGTAGATCAGGAAAAACAATTTCCTCCATTACTTTGGGTATGATGGTTTGAACTAAATGAAAAAATTTAATTAATGTTTCCAACAAGTTTTGTGCATTTTTCATACCCTGTCCTACTACACCTTTATGTCTACATCTGAAGAAGAACAAATTTGCCCTGAAAAGGAAGGAGTTAACATCAGAAAGACTGACAGTTGCACCTAATTTGCCTGGAGCCGAATATTGTTCTCTGCTCGGTGGGGAGAGAAAGGTCTCTAATATGGAGCGTGTCTAACAGTGGCAGCGCTCTTGAACCCTCCGGCTCGCAATGGCACGGTTGCACTTTGCCCAGTCCTGATGATAATAGTACTGTTTCTGAAGCTGAGCATATCAGAGAAATTGCTATCAGTATTTCTGCCCTTTTGAACTTTGCTAGAATATGGATAAAAGCTGTATGCGTTGTAATTTCTGAGTGATATTGCAATACACGTTATCAAAAGATAGTTTAGTTTTTAATATATGACAGTATAATATTGTAAATTTGATCATTTCAGTGCAAACAAGTTTCCAAAACAGCCTTTTCCAAACCATCTTTTTCTCGCTTAGCTCCAAAATGTGTAGGACAAATTTTGTTAAGGCTAGAGCAAACTATACACAATCTTCTTTGCTTATTTGCAGAGCCCCAAATTCAGAAATTTCAGCTCACGTGTATATTTTGCAAGAAATTAGTGTATAGTAAAAAACGTATTTTCATCTAAGCTGGGAGTCCTGTTCCTGTGTTGTACTGCACTCTAGCTGTTTGTCAAATTTACAGTATTTCAAGCTATTAAATTCCTCAACTGTGTCTTTTGCTGAACCATTTAGAAGGTACTATATTTAAAAATATATAGCTTTTCTGCCTCATTTGTCAAAGTAGGCTAGGGTGGATAGTTATCAGTCATTTATCAAATGACTCCATTTAAGTTTGTCCCTTGTCCTGCTGCTCCCTTGTCTGCGTTGAGAGAATCTCTGCCTACATCCATAGCAGCTTTGATAGGCTGGTCATGAGGACTTTGCCTCCTGCTCCATAGGCACAGCCTAGTGAGATGTGTTCCCCCACTTAGGGGACAATATAGCAATTACGTGGCTTTGCACCCTCCATAGCTACCTAGGGCTGTTCTTGGCTCTACACATTATTGCCCCTGCCTGGATTTGCTGGTGCTTGCAGGATCTCGACTATGGCAGTGGAGCAGAAGGAGTGATCCCAAAAAAACAGCTCTCCAGTCTTAAGAATGTAGCTCTTCTAGTGGCAGATGTGTCGCTTTTGATCATTCCCATTGAGTTGATGCTGCCCAAATGCATTCTAATGGACATAATGATGCTGGAGTCACACTGCTTCCATCATTAGTGCTGGTTTTCCAGAGGAAGGGAGGAACTACGCTGGGATAAGGCACTTTTGTATCAGTGACCGCAAAAGGGCTTTCTCAGTTCTTATATCCTCACACTAGCAAAAATATGGGAAGCAAGAATGCCTTTGTGCATCTAGCAGGGGCAAGATTAGTCCTAGCAACAGCTGCCTGTTGTTTATTGACATGACGTTTTCTTCAGCAAAATAAGAAGAGTTACAGAAAGAAAAATAGAAGCATCTAAAGGGTCTGCAGATCAGGCCTTGTTCAGATAGCTGTGTCTCTCCTGCCAGGCTTGCCCATGTCAGGGTCTCCAGCAAAAATCGGCTGGGGAATTTTTAATTCTAGTGGTACACACAAGGGACACCAATCCACTGCATTTCCTGAAAGCTCATTTTTTATATCCTGAATTAGAGCTTGTCTTGTAAGCAAAGCATCATGTCTCTGGTTCTTCCACTTCGTGGGGTGACATGTAAGTGACAGGACAGCATTTCTGTCTTTATTCTGTACTCAGATATCATAGAAAAATATGGTGTGTAGCTTCCCCAAAATACAGTGTTTTATTTCCTTCTTTTTACTGAACTGACAGGAAACTTCACAACCCAGATCTCTCCTTTTTTTTTTCTCTGCTGCAGCTGATTCCTCAGGTTTCCTCATTGTCCTGGTTTACGACAGTGGTGCCCCTAGTGCTGGTGCTGGCAGTATCAGGAGTCAAGGATGCCATCGATGATTTCGTAAGATTGCTGTCCTGTACTTCGGAGTTTGCCCAATATTCTTTAGGCCTATGACTAAAGCAAACTATTGAACACAAACACAGCCAGTGGCATGGAGTTGGAGAATTGGTCTGTGGCCAAGACGAGTCTGAGATTAGATTCCAAACCTGTATACTTCCTTATCTAAAAAGGAGCCAGAATTTTCAAATTTCTAAAATTCCAAATGGCAACCCAGCAGCTCCATTGGTTTTCTCTGGAACTGGTTAATCTGTATGAAAATGTGATAGAAATAACCTGAATACATGCACAGGAGCCTATTCTTAGGCTTCCACTTCAGAAACTCATTCTCTGCCATCTAGGTCCTATGCATATATGTGTGGGGAGCATCCTGCTAGAAAAGCACATTTGGTAGAAATTATATATACAACTCTGTGTGATTTTTCAGACTTGCCCGACCTTGCCTGAAATTTGCTCCCATCAAAGCCAAGAGTAAAAGTTCCATTGACTTCACTGAGTAATATTAGGCCAAAGCTGAGCTTAGCATTTGATTTTGTCTGCCTTTTTTTTTTTTAAATACATTTGATGCCCTAGCTGGATCTGTGGGGCCTCAGTGCCGTTTTGCATATAGGCAGACAGAGACATTATTGCGGAGTATAAGTGGTCAGGGATGGTGAGGAGCTCTCCCAGGAAACAATACCAGAACATTTGTGGCCACTTTCCATATCAGAACAGCGGAATGGATTTCTCTGGATTCTTTATCCACAGAACTGTGATGGGGCAGACCAACCTCGATGGAGTCAGGACTGTGCTGAGTGACATACAAGACCCACTCTCCTTCCCCCCTCTAAGAGCAAGCCCAATGTCATCTTCCTATCTGCAGTCCAGTTATGCCATTTCCTACTAGCTAAACACCAGCTCAACTGAGATTGAGCTACAACTTTAATCTGTCTTAGTATTTATGCCTATAGTGTCAATGTCATTTATGCCAGTTGGGTGACACATAAAATGTTAATGTACTGCCTAAAGTTGTTGTATGCTTGATTTCCTGGAAATGTTTTTTGATATGCTGATCAACTTTTCAGAATCGACACAAAAGTGACAACCATGTCAACAACCGTCCTGTCCAGGTGCTGATCAATGGCATGTAAGTCCTGTCTCTTGTCATTTCAACTGAATATTTACCACTGGGAAGAGCTTTTTGTTGCTATTTTGTGTGTCCGAAAGATTCTCCAAAGCACTAACTTCCCAAAGAGCCCTAAGCAATATAAATTGAAATCTTCTTTCACTGTGTTTTTTTCACAGTGCTCAGGGGCATCCTAGACTACTCTATCTGATTAATGTATCCAAAAGACAGTATCACATTTGATACAGATATTACAGCTTTGCCCCTGCAAATTAAAAAAAGTAAACTATTTATTTTCTGTTATGGATATCTTTTTAAATAAATGATACCTTGAGCGTATCATATTATTTTACTCTTTATCCTAGAGATGCCAAGCACGTCCATTTGTGTTTATTTCTGAGCCAAGCAGAGCTAGACATAATCAACAAGTGATTTTAGATGAAAAAAAACATGAGTCACTTTTCCATGCATGTTGTATACTTTGAGTGTGTCTACTTATGCATGAAATGCTTCTGCCTTAGAGGTATTCAAGACATTTCAGCTGTGTGTTTTAGGCATTGTATTGCTAGCGCTGTTTTTTCCTTCAGGAAAAAAAAAAAAAAAAAAAAAAGAAGAATCTTTGCTTCTTGTGCCGAGCTCTATAGTTGCAAATCCGTGGAGTCCAAGTGTCCATGAGACCCAGCTGTTGACAGCTGTGAAGTCCCTGGTGACTCTGATATTTTTTTCCTGTGCTATAGATAGCAGTATATTGTGTAAACTCCAACAGATGCTTGAACAGTTAAAAATATAACTGGAAACCGAAGAATAGGAACATACTTCTTGTGTTTTTAGCTAAGTAAGCCAGTCTCTTAGTTTACTGTGTATTAGTTACTGTGTCTACTGAACACTTATATTGAAATACAAATTTGCTAATATTCTGTCTGTTTCAAAAAAAAAAAAACAAGAAACCAGATCCTGCCCAACTCTGACTTAAATAAGAAAGGGCTGAAATGAACTCAAGCTTGAATCCCAGCACTATTTTGAAATAACTCCTTTTATTTTTCATCTCTAAGTTTTTTCAGATGCAACTAACATGATTTGGTTGGGTTGACACACCATTTAATTGGACGTCTTTATTAGCACCGCAAAGGCCATTGCAGACACTGGCTTAACCAGCTGCAGCACTTCTGACTGCAAGGGCCCTCAGAGTCAGAACTGCAGCTCTGGCCCTTAATCTGGCTTAGAAAAACTATCATACCTGGCAATTTTCCCAGACTTTTGGAATATCTATTACAATGAAGAAGAGAGTTGCTTATAAGCCAGTGTGGCTCCTCACAGAAAGGAGTAATCAGTCCAGACAAGATAGTGCATATGGATTGTGTCGCTGTTGTGGGGCTGGTTTCAACCTTGCCTGTGTCGCTTACACATGCAAGGTTATTACCTGTGGTGACAAGCATTATTACTGCTATTTTGTAGTGTGATATTCTCTTAGAGCTTAGCATGGACCAGGCCACAGGCTGGCAGGGCCTGCTCCATTTAACCTACACTTCAGTTCCTCATAGCATTGCAGTCTGGCTTTAGGAGCAGAACTGAGTCTCCTAGGTTGCTAGCCCATTTGCTTGATGTGCTTATTAAAAGGAGTTTTCTTGCAGGCTGAAGGATGAAAAATGGATGAATGTCCAAGTGGGGGATATAATAAAACTAGAAAACAACAACTTTGTGACGGTGAGTACAGTTTCTCTCCATCATGTGCCCAATTATCCTCTATAATTACTTTTCTCACTCACAAGTGGTGCTATTGCTCTGCAACTGTGTTAGCTCATGCCACATATGTTTGTTTGTATTCAGGCCGATCTACTGCTACTGTCAAGCAGTGAGCCACACAGCCTGACATATATCGAGACAGCTGAACTGGATGGGTAAGTGGGCCCGGCCCTTGGGCACCATCACTGCTCCCCACACAATGCCTTATCTTGTGTGGTGCCACAAAGGCGAGCTTTCTCTGTGTCTCCAGTGCCAAGGTCAGTACTGAATCACAAAAGCTGTCACCATGTATGCTCCTAGCTCAATGACCAAGCTTGCACATGGCTGGTGAAGATTAGTTGTATTTGCCTGCTGTTTTCTCCCTCATCCTTTCTGCACTGAAAACCATCTAAACACGGTCATTGCCTATTGGGCATTTGCCAGATAATTTTATTATTTGCCAAATGGTTGAAAGTCATTTCAGCTTTCCTTCTACGTGGGTTTATCACTAGATGGAAGCACAATTGCTTAGCTCCAGCATGCTTCCAGGAAAAATTGTATTCAGATCCATCATTTATTCAGTCAAGCAATTTTCTGATGTAGGATGCAGGATTAAATCAAAAAGTGCCTTGTTACCTACAATGGCTTTTATAGCAATACCTTCTTACTACTTAGAATAATCTTCAGGTAAGTGTCTTGGAAAATTGTGTCTTCTGGTGGATTATTCTTCACTCTTGCAGATCATATGTTGTATGAGGAGGGGCTTTGTACCCTCTGATATTTAGTTCCTCTGGCACTCAGAGTTAGTTTAAATTTGTTCCTGAAATATCTGAAGTCATTGGCAGAAGCCTTCTGGTTTTTATGTCTGCCTTAGTCTTTTCTCTTAGCCAAACTATTTAGATAAAATAATCACAATGAATAGCTCCAATAATTTGGCTGTACAACAGCTGTTGAACAATCTGCTATACCCATCCATGCACATGGCGAAGGCATCCAAACTTTGCTTTCTGCAGGCCACAACTGGCCACTGGCCCCAGGTCAGAGGGCTACAACTAATTTGTATTAATTGGAATAAACTGGAGAAGACATCATCTGTGACACAGTTTGCATACCTTTTTTGTATTGCCTGGAGCCATTCTCAATTGTGGACTTTGGCTTGGTTTGAAGGACCGAGCAAGACAAGAGAGACCTAGTCTCTCCGGACAGCCCCTACATGCAGCAATTTGGACTTTCTCCTTCCACTTCTGCTGAAAATGAGCCTACAGCTTTGGCTCATGCAGGTGCCAGGGAATACTTCTACAAGGGCCTGATTACATGAAGTGCTTCTCTGACATTGCAGGACCCTCATTTTCAACTCAATCTGCAACTAACTAATTCCAGGGTTTCAGGACTTCTTATGGCCAGACTATCAGGCAGAAGACCTAGAGCTCTGCTATATGCTCAGATACCTCAGGGCTGAGTGTAGCATGACTAGCTGCATAGACAGTTTTCTGCTCAGGGAGCTGTGATGCCCAGTCTTATGCTTTGCAGTGCAATTCAGAAAACACAACCAACTTGCACTCTTTGCCAGAATGTCCAGCATTTTTTGAACAACCTTTTTTTTTGGAGCAGGAAGAGATAATGATGTTGTTATGGCCAGTTAAAAACAGCCTATGACAACATGATTCATCAGGTGTCTGAGGAGGAAGACTACCCACAGGGACCTTTCAGGGGGAGAGCTGGACTGATTCTTTTATGTCTCATGCACTTTATTACAGTGAAACAAACCTCAAGGTGAAGCAGGCACTGACAGTCACTTCAGAGCTTGGAGAAGACCTTCAGAAACTGACAGAATTCGATGGTGAGTTTACGTAGAAAATTAAATTCCCAGAGCATTTTCCCAGACACCAAAGCTCAGAGAGAGATTGGGAGTCTTCTTCCCAAGCTGTCCCCTGCTCCCTGAAGTAGGACTTCTCTGGATGTAATAGCAACAAAACAGAACTGGAACACTGCAGTCTGTGCAATGGGTAATGACAGTGTATATAGAGGAAAAGATTCCCCTTTGCTTGTATGTGTCTCAGGTGCCAGGTATGGATGCATTAAAGGACGTCGTCGGCAAACTCTCCCTATAGTTGCACACTTTTCTTTAGCATCTGTCAATATGTGTTGAGAGTTATTTTAATTGTACAGTGGGAACTGTGTTCTCAGCAGTGATATCAGGCCAGTTTTACACTGATGCATCCGTGAGGCAGCATCTCCTTGCTCCAGTACTGATCTGAGGACTGACTCTTCTCAGTGCACACATGACAGGACTGACCTCCCCGCTTTACACTGCCGGGATTTCTCTGCCCTTGCAATGCCACAACAGAGACAATGTTTTATGATATTTATAGATGTACAGTACAGACGTGGCTAATGGACAAGATGTTCGTTCTTGGCACAGTTTTCTATATAATAAACATATAGCAGCATGTATGCAGAAAGCACATACACACTACTTCCAGACGTGTTGGAAGCAGAGTAATCCATGCTCACACAGTTGTGTCTCTGGCAAGAGGATGGGAGAACCAGCCTGTTGATGTCAGCTGCGTATTGCACTACATTGCCGGCTTAGATATGTGGGCAGGACAGCAGAATGAGTCTGTATGGAAAGGGGTGGAGTTGAGTGTTGCTGTCCCTGTAGCATCTCAAGGACGCCAGATTCTCAGGAAATATTTTTAGATAAAGATGAAAAATAAATAAAAAAGTTCTTTGAAATAACTAGACGATTCTAGGACAAATGGTGAGGGTGTAGCAGAGATCTGGCATAGGTTGGACACTTTCTTTCAGCACTATCCAAAAATATGGATGTTTCTTTTGATTTCTACATTGAGATTTTATGAAATAATGTGTTTCCTCTCAGCTGAGTTATTGCTCAGTACATCAGGACTTCTTTGAAGTCAAGGCTGAGGTTCTGAGTGTTTTAGTTCTTGAGAAATATGTTCTTACAGTTGCCTTAGAAGCTTTACATTAATAATCCCAATTGCATGTCTAAACTCTTCTACTGAAGAGACTGAAATGGGTATCAATTTTGGAAGCAAACTCTTTATGTTAAATCATTTTTCAAAAATCTTCTTTGTAATTTTATCTAAGGTTACTTCAATTTCAAAACTGCATAAATCTGAAATGTTTCAAAATCTTCTGGAAAATTAAAACTTTTCATATCTAACATTTATTTACTCTTTAAATCTCCATCTTAGTCATGTTGTAAATAAAAGTGGTTCTTTGCAATACTTAAAATGAATAAAATAGTTCCCAGGATGATTTATATTTGGAAGAATACTGAGAAGAGAGCCTGGAATCAGACCTAACCTTGCATTTCCCTTGCTAAGCTATGAAGAAGTATTTAAATATTTATGTAACTCTTCATTTAATTACTTCTTAGGACAGGAAGAGAGGAAAGGGTTGAGCAGCTAATAAAGGCACTGGATGGAATGTTTACTGTCAGTTATGTTTGTTGACATTGTGATTGTTCAGATAAGGGAGATGCCTCTAAAAAGATACGCTGCTTTATTTGATTTGGGGATCTGGGATATGAGAAAAGAAACAAAACTTTATAGCTAGCTATCAATGAATGCATATAGGCTTTTTCAGTATTGAATACATTTGGGTGAAACATACTCAGATACCTTCTTACTCATAATGGTAGAAGGAACCTGGAGGTGCTTTGCTGAGGTACCTCAATGCAGATTTATGCATCTATCCTCAAATGCAAATTACCAGAGTCGGTGCAGATATATTGGATGAATTTCTAGAGCATCTTGTTTTTTGGTGACCAGTCTGACTTGAAGGAATCTCTCCTTTCATTCAGTGAATTTACACAGTGAATCCCTGATTTCACTCTCAGCTTATCAGTAATGTGGATCCACCCACTTAACTGGAAAACAACTCTAGATGTTAACATACAAACTGATTACATGAGCACTGTCACAGAGTTAGCATGAGGAGAGGCACAATATTCCTGGGGAGAGATCTTCAGTGGCTGAGTCATGTCCCAGTTTTGGTTTCCCAAAGTTTCATTCTGTTCTCTTTCAGGTTACACTGCAAAAACTCTGTTTTCTCTGTGATTTTCAAGTGTTGTAGGGGTTGTAGTGAGGTAGGCCTGGTTGCCCTCGTGTTTTTGAGAGTTTGGAATGCAGGTATAATTATTTTTAGATTAAACAGATGATAAAACAGAAGATCACCATAGTTATTAGTATAAGCTCTGATACCACATGTGTCTTAGAATTTCCTATTTTTGCATCATTTGTCTGGTCTTATAATTAGCCTGCACTATAGTATGGCTACAAAAAGAACATCTGTTCTTGATTTTAAAATTTGCTGAAAATGGTGCCATGAAAGCTAATCTATTTTTTTTCTAAATTTCTCTAGATTTTACTTCCAATCTTTTGAGCTTGATGTGTATTCTCTGAGAATAGCTGAAAGAATTGTATCCTAGGCAAATGCTAGTCATTATGTAGATATTTTCAATCTGTTCAGATATGTTCAGTCAGTATCTTACATCTGTTGATAAGTAGAATAGAATAAGCTGTTGGAATCCCTTTCAATAAATTATATTTTCCAGTTCTTTCCAATACTGGAAGGAACTTAAGATCTTTGAATCTTTAGATGTTGTAAGTATTGTTTTTAGTAATAATTTTTATGCTGAAATATCTGTGTTGACAGTATTGTGTGAACACATTTTATTATAAGAAATAAATATGAAAAGTGGAAATAGAAACAGTCTTTCATACAGCTTCAGCTGCAGAACCAAAGTGTCAGCTTCTTTTCTCAGGTGTCAGTGAGACTAATGGTATGAAAGAGTTGAAATTAGAAAACAGTGAACAAAGACACCTACCTCACTTAATTACTCTCTTGCAACCTTCAGGCATCAATTTTCTCATTTCCATCAAAGAAAATGGAATAAGAATTATGTGAGGTCAGCAATTGTTATCTAAAATTATCCAGTGACATCCTCCCATTATGAACTTGCTGTAGAAGAATTAAAAGTATGTTGCTGGTTCAACATTTCTTCTCACCCACATATAAGGATTGTAAACTTTGTGTTGGACTCTAGCAGTACAAAATAGCTATGTTCAGAGTAGGATAAATACAAATCCTTTGTGGCCCATTTGATTTGGAAAGAAAATGGGAAGAGCACTATCACAAAGCATAGGTAAATTAGGCTGAAGGATGGTCCTGATGATCCAGGAGGTGAACTTCAGAAACATTTAGGGAACAGATGAGAATGCAATATGTATTGACTGCATGTGTATTGCCTGTATAAATTTCTAAACTAGAAAGTTTTCCACCGTCTTCTATCTTCTTTTTTTACAGGTGAAGTCAGATGTGAGGCACCAAATAACAAATTAGATAAGTTCACAGGAACTCTTACTCTTCAAGGAGAGAAGTATGCCCTGGACAATGAGAAGATGCTGTTGAGAGGCTGTACTATTAGAAACACAGAGTGGTGCTTTGGTCTCGTTATTTATGCTGGTAGGTTGAAAGCTCGATATGTACTTTATGAATTGCAGGGCACAGCAGTGTTAAGATGTGAAACATAGGCAGCAGAAAGCAGCTAAATATTTTTCTCTTCAGAAAATGTTTCTACTGGGCACAAGAACAAGAGCAAAACTATACATGTGATATTTTGGCTGAACACCTTCCTAGAAATTTTGCATATTTCAGGAGATTTTAATCTGGATTTTTTAATAATGATCTATAAGAGAAATCTGAATTGCAAGTCCTACATTACAAGATCCAGTTCCATCCTGATGGAGTGCTTTTGTAAACAAAGGCAATGTCTTATTCCACAAATTCTTGCAGGAAATAATGTGAAAGTAATGTTGACTGATCAAGCAATAAGTGAGAATTAGGTCTGTTTAAGAATGCACTGGCCAATAGGAGACTTCTTGTATCTCCAGGCATGTACGAAACTTCCCACTCTGTAGCATATGATTTAAAAATACATATCAGTTTTATATGATTGCAAGCCCTATTGGAATATGGGGATCACTAGTGATATTACTGTAAATTATTAGATCTTTGCTGTTTTATGAGTGCAGATTATCTGTTGTTTCTATAATGCTACAGATACTTGATACTATGTGTAATATGCCACTAATAATAGTGGATATCAAGTATTCTACAAAAAGCAATTAAATATGAAAGGGAGACTTAGCTGTTGACAGAAGAGAGCAGGATCAAAATCCTGAATGACTGGTTGTATGTGTGAGTCTTGCCATACGATCTAAAGCAAGTGATTTAATCTTTTTTTTTTCCCTAAGTTGTCCACCAACATCATCAACTATAAGCACCTGCCTTTCAAGAAGGCTGTGATGGGTATTTATGTGGTATTTATGTTGTAAAGCACTGTGAGGCATCAGAGGGAATCAGCTTTTGAACTGTTAAGCATTGTTACTAGAAATCATGAGTGTATTTGATCTCCAGGGCCAGACACCAAACTAATGCAGAACAGTGGAAAAACGACTTTTAAACGGACAAGCATTGATCAACTTATGAATGTTCTCGTGTTAGTGGTAAGTTTCTAAATGCACCACCTCTTTGTCCTCAGAAATGAGGGGATATCAGAAGTGACTAATGATAATAATGATAAAAAGAGGAATTTTGTAAAAGTCTACTAGCATGCAGAGTCTGCTTTGCCTTGGTCAGCCCATCTTGCCCAAACAAGGTAATTCAACTGGCAATGTTATGGACCTTTCCTCTGAGCTTCTTATTTACTGCTTGTTCTGTCTCCTCCCACTGTATCCTTTGTGTATTTATTTATTTATTTATTTATTTATTTGAGTGAGAATCATTTTGAAGCTTGCAAATGCTTGCTTTTTTTTTTTTTCCTGGTAATTTTGTCTTTTTCTAAAACATGAGCAGTTTTCTCTCTTCTTGGTGATTTCTTGGCTTCTTTGGTGATCTCTGCATAGGATATGATTTCATAATTAGGTCCTCTGATATATGTAATGCTATCTTCTAACTTAACACATTTGAGTAAAATGGCAGATCTAGTTTCAATAACACACAGAAAATGGTGTTTTCAGCAGTGGCAGATTTGAGAACACTAATCTTATATAGCAGGTACAATCCGCAAATTAGAGGAAAGATCAGACTTGAGGTTTAAGCCTGTCTGCAATTTTAGCAAATGGCAGACTTTTTCACCTGGAGATATTGAATTTCCTAAGAAACTCTCCCAGGACTTTACCAGTAGAGCTGAAAGACTCTCAGGCAAGGGTCTGTTTTGGTTGCTACTGCCAGTCCAGAGACATGCTTTCTAATACTGTTTTAACCCATATTGCTTCAGGAAAAGCTCCTTAGTTTCAGGCTTTTATTTTCTTTTGGATGCAGTTTTGGCATGCTTTCCCATGCATGTTCCATTCTCCTGCCTTTAGCTTATTGGAAAGCTAAGTGCTGGCTAAGTGCTGGAAACAGTGCTGGCTATGCCTACAGTTACCTTTTCCTACAAGTGTCCACTCTTCCCTCTTTTTCCCTCCTGCCCTTACTCTCTTGCCAAGCTGGAGCAGGCCCTGTGGAGGAAAGAGATGGAAACCTCCCCCAGCAGCCTGCCCATTACAGCCCAGTGCAAGGCCCTGTGGTTGGTTCTCCTGAGCTCTGCCTTCCGCTGGTGACTCTGCATCTCTTCAACATGGGGGCTTATAGCACACACATCTCCAAGCTTCTTCCACTCTCAATTTTTGGCGTTTTATTCCAGGCTCTGCCTTCCTGTTTCCTTTCCTTAGAATTGCAAAAACTCCTCAGCTGCTCAGTCATAGGAAGAGTTAGCGGTGAGCTGTGCCCGTGCCAGGACACAGGCTGAGTGTAGTACGCAGGGATGTAGCAAAGGGCACCAGTGATACTGGCTCCAGAGCTGCTGGAGCAGCCCCCTGAGCGTGTGCAGGTCTGTATTTGCTGTAAAGCAACGTGACTGCACAGAGAGCAACTCTGATGGTCTTCAAGCACTCTTGAGTCCTTCTTCTGCTCACAGTAAGTACGTTCACTCCCTTGACTTCAGAAGCATTACACGAGTCTATGCCAAAAGTGAAATGTTTGCATGCCGTCATTAGCGGCATTTCCCACTGTGTGTTGTCTCCTCACACTTGGCGGGGGAGAGGGGCGGGCATAGAAACAAGGTTAATGTAGCCTGAGTGCCTTACATTCAAAATTTTGCAGGTATTTAGGAAACATCACATTTTCTTAGGTGACCTGTTGTGATGTAGTTGAGAAGGAGGAAGGGTTGCAGGGTCAAGCTGTATAGGATCCCTAGGGCAAGGAAACAGAGAAGAGAAAAATTGATCAGGAGCTCAGGATGTGGCGCTGGATTCAGTTTTGCCTGCTCCTTCACAAGTTAAGGGTCCCACCCAGAGCTTTCAGACTGTCTAGCCTCTCTTTGTAAATGCAAACAAGATGATTTTAGCTTCTGGCTGTGCTTTAAAAAACCGAGCAAGTTGCAGTTGATTGCATCAGCCTCTGCCTGGGTTCTTGGGTACTGATGGAGTCAAGTGTGTGTTTTTCTCTTTTATGTATTTTTAGTTAGGCACCTAACACTGTGGTGTCTTAAGTACAGTTCTGTTCTACCCTAACCACTGGGTTCTTCGTACACCAAAGCCAGTGTGACAGGAGGTCCTTCCAGCTCACTGGGCAGTCAAAGTTTACAAAGCTGGGTCATAAAAAGACATAGTGTGTTGCAGTCTCTAGCTTGGAAGTAAAAAGCAGCTACAGCTTTCTATAAATAGCTCATTTTAAGTGAAGTGAAACTTGTTCTGTGTTAACACAGGCAAAGCTATTTTGAGTTTAATTGTCCATGAAACTTCTCAGGACGTAACAGTGTTTATACACATCATACAAATAGAGTTCTGGTTAAATGTAGCTCTTTGTGTGTCTCAACAAGGGTTAATCAGGAATAAAACCTTTCCATATAGAAATATTTTTTTTCTTTTTTTCTTTCACGTTTGGAAGTATTTCCTCTGCAAGACTCTGGCAGCATAGCACTGAAATCAGAGGGAGAGGCACAAAGTATTTTTCAGAGATCTCAGAGAGAAGTGAATGTTCCTTGGCTGAGGACACACCCGCCAGCACCACGAATGCGTTTTGCTCTGGGACTTACTTTCTCTGTGGGCTCGTGCAAGCGCATTTTCAGAAAAATGGAGCTTCACTGTTGGCTCTAAATGCCTTATTGCTTCAAATCCGAGAAAGGAGCTCAAACTGCCAATAAACCAATAAAGAAACTGTAACAGTCTTAGTCTGGCATGAAATGTCTGTCAAAGTTCATCTTCTCTTTATCTAAAAAAACAATAAAAATAAAACAAAAC
>NW_010587320.1:0-19335 GCF_000705375.1 Tinamus guttatus
TGAGTACTGCAGAACCTGGAAGTTAAACTTGTGTTGCAACATGATTTATTTTGGGCTGAAATAGCCGCTTCGTTTGCTAGACAGAAATCAAGTCAATGTTTTCTGCAGAGAGTTAACTCCTCCTAAGATAGCAATCCAAAGGGGGAGTTATAGAAAACATGAGGTATTTACCTTGATACTGAGAAATGGGTTCTTGCAGAAGGCGGTCCGGGATTGATCCGGGAATCTGCTCTTGGTGGCAGTGGTTGTCATTCCGTCAGGTCTGCTTGATCCGCCTGCCAAAATAAATCATTCAGCACAATGCCAGCTGCTCCACATGAATTCGCTTTGCTCAGCACAACAAAATCCAGTCATGCTTTGCAAACACCCCCGCAACAGGCGTACAGTCACCATAACGAACTGCTAATTATTCATGTTTTCCTTTTCTCTTAGCTTTGCAGCACTTCCCTGCTGCAAAGCAACATGCAAAACACTAATGACCTAATCACCGGGGCATGGCTGAAGGCCAGGTTAAGAGTTATGGGAGGAAAGTTAAGAATTATCAACCACTTCACTTGGCAATTATTTTACTCCACAAACAGCTTGAGTAATGAGTGCAGGGGCATTTGCAGGTGACACAAAAGTAGGAGTAGTGGCTGATACCCTCCAGGGGGACCTGCACAGGCTGGAGAGGTGGGAACAGAGGAATCGCATGAAGTTCAACAGAGAGAAGAGCCAGGTCCTGCACCTAGGGAGGAATAACCCCATGCACCAGCACGGGTTGGGGATGACCTGCTGGAGAGCAGCTCTGGAGAAGGACCTGGGCATCCTGGGGACAAATGACCATAAGCCTCCAATGTGCCCTGGTGGCCACTAAGGCCAGTGGTGTCCTGGGCTGAAGGGATGTGATCCTGCCCCTCTGCTCTGCCCTGGGGAGGCCACGTCTGCAGCGCTGGGGCCTGTGCTGGGCTGCCCAGGACCAAAGGGACATGGAGCTGCTCTAAAGAGTCCAATGAAGGGCCATGGAGATGAAGAAGAGACCGGAGAGCCTTCCAGGGAGGCTGAGGAATGTGGGACTGTCTCTCCAGGTGACCCTGCTTTGAGCACAGGGTTGGACCAGGCGATCTGCAGAGATTCCTGCCAGTCCCTGTAATTCCGTGATTCTCTGACAATCATCTCAATCCCTGTGGGAGGAAGGAGGCCAATTTCTACTGTCCCAAGAGATGGGACTCTCTGATTACTCCAATTGCCTCCTTCGTATCTTTGAACCACAGATACTTTCGGTTTATTTTTGCCTGGTATCAGCTCCATACCTGGAACAACCATCCCAGAACCTGATCCTTTCCTAAATCCTGCCACAAGGAGCATCCTATGGGCTTTATACAGTGCCTGGAGTGGACTCTGGTCACCACCATGCTGGTGGAAATCTCCTTGGGCTTTGCACTCCCTTCATGGCAGGAAGCTCCAGAGACTCCATAGGAGATTCCCAGGTTTACAAGACATAGCTGAAACCAGGATTCTGCCTCCTTTTGCGTTATATCACCCCAGTGTCTTAGCTTTCTAGATATGTTTTGCACTGTGCATTACACAGCGACACTGATTTTGAAGGTCAGTGCTATAAAAGGACAGAAAAACACACAACATCCAAGAGATGGAAAAAAAAGGGTTAAAAGGAAAACCCAGCTTAGCTCTGAAATTCTGCCAGAGCAGTCCTTGGGCCAAGGGACCTGCCCGGACATGAAGATCCCAGCAAGGTTAGGCTCGTTTCACCAGTTGCGACTGAGTGCAGGTTTGCTGCCAAGCGTCCTCATGGGATTTAACTGATTTCAGCTTCCCCTCAAACTAGGCTGAAATCTGCATCAGGGCAACGGTGCACTTGAGGCATCTTCCCATGCATCAGCAGCTTTGGAGATGCTGACTTGCCCTGATGCCTTCCCGAGAGCTGCTGCAAGATGAGGATGGATCTGAAGTGTCGCTCCATCATCTCCCTCCTTCCCATCCTGTACTCCAAACTCCATCCTCCTTTAGCAAAGGTGGCATCTGTGAACTGGAGGATTTGCTGTGTTTTGAGTTCCCAGACCTCCTGCCCGGGACCTGGTACATTTTTTGGTGGTGCATTAAACCCGTCAGGCTTTAGCATGTTGTTCGGTGCTCTCTAATAGACGTTTCCACCTTGGTGAGGGCAGCATCTACAAGCTCTACAGCAAACGGGGTGAAAGGCTCTGTGCTATTGTTTACTTTGTGTAATTCTATTTCCCCCCACAACAGGCAGCTGTAACCTGGAACAAATTAACAATTTACTGGCTGATGTCTGTTCTAGCAATAAAGACTGTCTTAACCGTCTTATACAACCCTCAGCAGAGGAGAGGCAAATATGATCGTGGAAACCTGTGTGCTGCCGAGCTACAAGCTCCACCGCATCCTTTGTGAAAAGCAATCTCTGCCCTCAGCCCTGTTTTGAGAGATGAGATAGCGCAGCCGTGAAATAGAGGATGGGATCGATAAAGCAAACTCAGCCGTAAATTAAAGCAGCCGTGAAAAGCTGCTCCGAACCCCTGGAGAGCTCAGCAGCCGAAGCACCCGCCTGTCTCCGGATGGACCGCGGTGTCCGATGCTGCTCGTCTCAGGAAGCAACGCTGTGATTAATTATTTAGAGCCGCTGGGTTTGCTGGCAGTGCTGGGGCCTCTCCAAGGCTCAGAGGTGACACTGAGGACATAAGCAGCAGTGCCAAGGTAGCGAGGGAGGAACCTGAAAGGAGCCCAGGTTTCCAGCATTTGTCACGTCCATTGAGCTGTTGAGCATCCGACTCAACCTCTTGCTTTCCTGCGTTACCTGTTTTAACGTATTTGCTCATTACCACGGAGGATGCAATAAATTAGACCTGCAAACACTGTGAATGCTGTGATCCACAAGGGTATTTTGCTCACCCTGCCTACCCCTTCCAGGACCAGGGTTCAGTTATGGGCATCTTCTACCCCTTCAATGGGTACACATGGATTAAGTCTAACCTTTTCTTCAACAGGTTTGCACCCTTGGCAGCTCTATTTTCATTAAAACGGTTAAAAAAAAATGAAGTGTGGTTCCTCTTCCTCCTGAGGTTTTTTTGAGTCAAAGAAGAAGCTGGCAGCCAACAGACAAGGAGTTCTGCCTTCATCCCACCATGCTCTGACCTTGCTTTTGTCTAGGGCTCCTACTTGCACTTCGGTGCCCACCTGAACATGGGCAACCTCAACGCTGGGCATCCTTAATGTGGGGTATCCTCGACATGAGCAACCTCAACGTTGCTCATCAGACACGGAGCGGTGATGAGACACCAGAGAGGAAACGTTCGGGAGATATCTGAAATCCTGCAGGATTAAAAACAGGAGCAAACCACTGGATTTGGGTCCTATTTCCTCGTGATGTCTCGCGATGGCACTTTGGGCTTGGCCCAGCCACAGCATGTCCAAGCAAGGCCACATATTGTGGTGGCAGGGCCATTCCCAGCGTTGCAGGGGAGGAAAGGGTGCTGCCGGGGGACTTGTTTACTCTTCTGCACTGGAGGAGTCAGCTGTGGCTGTAGGAGAACTTTGCTGTGAACAATAACGCAAGAGCTGAGCGGCTGCCACTGCCCTCCCTAACTGCTTACACAGCCTCAAGCTCCCAGACCGCCCCGTGCCCAGCTCCTTCCTCCGATTTAAAGCTGCATTGCAAGGGCAAGAGCCACGAGTCTGGCTTCTTGCATGGCACCGAGATCATGCTGCAGGCAGAAGGGGTGCTAAGCCAAACAGCAAAACATTTTGCTTGGTTCCCAGGGTAAAGGGAGCAGCAGAGGCTTCTCGCAGCTGCAGATGAGTAAGTTCTTCCTTAGGAGAATGTTTTGCAAGGCTCTTTCACGGGCAACAATAACAAGTTTACAGGATTGCAGGCGAGGAAACAAGCCCAGCTCTGTTAGGAGAGGCTCTTGTGGTTGCTGTGCAAATGCAGCGAAGCTGCAGGCTCTACCAGCACTAGAATCCAATGTTCTTGCTCCAAGTGGAGACACTTTGGGATCCTCATGGTGAACAGCTGGCTCATGGGAGAGCATCAGTATCGCTTGCAGACACCAGCCCTGTGTGGCCATCCCACCTATTTCAATTAGCTAAATGAGAGCAATTAGGCTGTGTTTGCACAACACGCCGTATTTATATAATCCGTTTAATGAGAGTCTCCCGTTGCTGTCTGCAAGCTTGGAGGCAGCTGGGAATCATGCCTTGAGACCCACTAAAGGGTGGGCTGTGGTCACACATAGGGATGACTGTGGACCAATATGTTCCCGAAGGATTTTTCTGTGCTGCTTGTCATACCTGTGGGCAAATAGCTAGGAGACTGTCTGGGAACCTCTAGTGAGATGTTTCCACATTGATCCTGGTTGATTAGGAGCTGCAGCACTGAGATAGAGGATCCAAGAGAGGTGACACACTCCTGTCCTTGCTCCTGGCAAGACACTAAGTGGGAGAACCCAGCAGCTTAAGCCCTGTTCCCTGAGCTGCTGGTCTGTTCCTGGCCAAAAAGATGAGCTTGTTTGATGGGGAGATGGGGAGGGACCTCTAAGAAACACCGCAGAGCAGCAGGGAATGCTCAGTGCTGGCAAAGGTGCTGTGTTTCTCCCCAGATCTTTCTTCCAATGGAGGTGCCTTCACAGATGGACTGTCCTCCAGTTTGCACTGATGAAAAGTGCTGTGGGTGATGCTGCTTGAGCAGGGGGTCAAACTAGATGGTGTCCACAGATCCCTGCTGATCTCAACCCTTCTAGTGAGTACAACTACATTCACATCAGCTCCCGTGCAACTGTGAAACTCACAGGGACTTTCCACTCTCAGGAGCAGCGTTGAGGAGTCCATTTAGGCACAGCCAAGTTTCACTGTGCCCATGGGCACGGGCAGCAGGACCCCGACTACAAGACATGAATGTAGTCGCCCAAGGGTTTTGCTTCCTAGTAGTGTGTCCTTCGGATGGCCGTTTGGAGAGCAGGGCTTTCAGATGCTGCAGATCCATCAGCTGACATTATTCCACTGCTACGGATATGTTTTTTTCCCCAGAGTCATGTTTCCTCCACTTTTTGGGCTATGGGGACCTGAGTTGCAGCATCCCCTCCTCCAGCTGGGAAAGCAAGACAATGTGGACACAAGGAGACCCAGCAATGCCCTTGGTTGTGTCAGGAGGCCAGTCCTGCACAAACAGATGTGATCAGGTATGATAACCTATTGCCATTAATTATAACCTTGCTTCCTTGATATCTCAGCCTATTCCATTGGTCCCACAAGCTAGAGGCATGCAAGACCTGGAGAGGGGCCAAAGAAGGGACTACACTCTAGGTAACAACACCCATTTGTCCAACACTCTAAGTCTCTTTATCACTGATGAAGATGCCCCACTTGCCCCTGAGCAGTCCTCAATTTGGCACTGAGTGTTTGAGGGCCAGCAGAAGTGCCCCAATCCCTCTGGTTGCTCCAAGACCTGAGCAATGATCCTGTCTCCAGCAGCAGGAGCCTGGGCTAGGTGACACGATAGTCTCTTCCTGATCCCGAGGACATAGATCTCCAGTAGCACATTTATTAATGGCAGCACAGGGCTTGTTAGCTGAGCAAGGAGAAGCATGCACCGGGCTCAGCAGAGCTTGAGTAAATAACGGAAGATGTAACACAGCAAATTAAATCTCGGCAGGGGAGACAAAATGACAACAAATATCCCATTATCTGTCTTCCTTCTGCCAAATATCCTGGTAATTTATATTCACCAGAGGTGAAACTGGGGTAGCGTCAAATGTACCTATGTATGAGGGTGCCTGTGTTAAATAGGAAGGTGATTTGGAAAAAATGAGGGGAAAAAAGTACTTTGTAATACCACAGAAAGGGAACGATGTCGTGCGCACATCATTTCCTCCCTGGGAAAAGATTGAGAGATAAAATGGATGCGTGGATCTGCACCAAAGCTATTTCCATCTGAGGCCAGCAGACAAAAAGAAAGTGAAAATGAGCTCTGTCTAATGCAGTGATTAATGGGGAATGTGATGAGGATGACACATTGCAGAGATCCTGCAAGAAACAAAGTATGAGGAAAGAGGAAAGCTGGGATGAAACTTGTGAAATGCAACCGTGGGCACCAGAGCTTCACCTCGGGGCTGCTCTGGGTGGTTTCCAGCACTCTCAGCCACCCCAAACCATGTGGGCATGGCCAAATCCTCCTTCCTCTTCCAGCAGGGACAGAGCTGGAGCTGCGTGTCCTGCGGAGCAAGGACAAGATCCAGCCCATGGAGACCTCCTGGTCAAGGGCTTTGTCCTGCAGCAGAGGTCCTGCAAGAAGGGAGACCCTCCCTGGGTCCTCCATGCAGAGGCAACACATCCTTAGACCTCCCCAGCTCCTGCCCTTGTTTCCTTTGGACATTCGCAGCCCCGGGAGCTACGGATTCACTGGTGCTGGCAGCAGGCAAATGCAATTTGGTCCAAGGGCATCGGGCTATGCAAAACTCTCCTGGATATGTTGAGTTTTGCTTGCTATCGGCAATATTTTATGAATAAATGGTTAGTGCTCCCCTCTGGATAACCCTGCATTGCAGCTGCCAGTGCATAACTGGGAGGAAACCAGTTGGGTGTTGCAGCAAGGTGACATCTCGTGTCCTTGTTCGGGATCTTCTGCTCTAATAGCTAGGTGGGAAATATTCCCTGCTCCAAGCAGCCCAAAAGTCAAGGATGAAGAAAAGCACAAAATAAAGTTTATAAACCTTTCCCCCAGGGGCGACGACCCTTTCCACTGGCTATGGCCCCAGCAAAGGAATGGGGCAGAGAGTGGGTCAGAGTGGGACAGAATGGAAGCTTGGAGGAAGGTAAATCCCTAAATCCCAAACTGGATTTTTTTACTCTGGGATTTTATGCGCTGTACACAATATCCTGAATGCTTTTCTTTCCCCCCCGTGTATTTCACTGCTGCTAAAACAGGAGTGAAAAGTGAGACAAAGATTGGGGTTTTGCTGGGTACTGCTGAGGAGGGGCAGGACTCTGCAGTGCCGTTTGCAAGAAACTGGAGGAAATGCAGGAAAATGGGTAGGGGAAAGACAAGAAAACAGAATCCAAGAGGTCTCCAACATGCTGGGGCCACAGACCTCCTGGTAGAAATTGCCTGTTTAAAAAAGAAGCTGTTGTAAAGCAAGGGATGCTGCAAAAATGGCACGGATGGTATGGAAAGCCTTGCATCTCGCATGACCCTCTCCCTGCAACAACCCAGAGGTTGTTTCCATCTCTGAACTCTATAAAACCCCCAGGATTACACACTGGTGCATTGGCAGCATTGCACCTGGGCACAAACTCATTTATTTTCCATGTAGCTGCTTATCCAGCCTGTTGGAGGGTTTTTTGATCCCGCAAATGCGAGGCAGGGAAAATGCTCCTGCGGGAAACCAACCGGGAGCAAACTGCAGCAGATGAAGTTCGAGACTTCCCCAGGGCTACAAAAACGCAGGGCTTGGAGGTTATAAACACCCACGGGAGGAAACGCTGTGGGTGGGAGCATTGCCCTGTGCCCGTGGGTCCCTGCAGGCTGCTCCCCGTCTCCCCATGGAGTTACCTCATCCTGGGCTTTCCTCCCAGCGTGGATCCTGCACATTTCCCTCTGTGCAACATCCTCATCCTGCTCCCAGGTGCAGGTTTCCTGTACTTCTTGTTGCATTGCAGTTGCTCCAAGCAGCAGCGATTGGAAAGCGGGACGGCCGGCACATCCCAGAATTTCCCGGCACGACACCGGGACCCATCCGCTTGGATGGAGCACCGTAAGGGCATTGCAAACCAGCAAGGAGGATATGGACAAGCAGCCGAAGCACAGAGGCACAAGGAGCCTCCTAAACTAAGAGAAACCTCAATAACTGCAGCAGCAACAGGTTTTTCAGCCCCTGTTGCAAATTGCAAGCACAGTTTTTCCCCCCTGGAGCAACTGATCCAAGGCAAAATGCAGCAGGAGAGGGGAGAGATGAGTGGCACCAATTGCAGCAGCCCTGGGCTGCAATGGGGCAGGATGGCAAAGGCTTTTGCTCCGTCTTGAACCCTCTCCTGCATCTGGATGCTGCAGGTTTCTCTGAGCTGGGAGAAACTCAGCTCTTTGCAGTCAACTTGGGGTGATTTCGCCTTGAATCGGTGCAAACCCAGAGCTGGCTGGTGTCCCTGCTCCATCAGGTTAAGTTTGCAGATGTGCGGGTAAAAGTTCACCCCAGCAATGCTCCCCAAGGGCCAGACAGAAGCAGTGTGGGGTGAAAAGCAGCTTTACCAGCAGAGCAGTTGCAAATGCGTCAGGGAAATCAGCCCCGCAGCGTCCGGGTGAGCTACAGGGCTGCAGCATGGAAGAAAATCAACGTTGCTGCTTAATTGGAAAGAAAGAGGATGAAATAAACAACCAGGAGCGAGAGGAAGCTGCAAAAATTCATGTGCAGAAAGAACATTTGTCATTGCACCTTTTGCGTTTTTCTTTTTTTCCCCCTCTAATTCTTGCATGACCAGAAATAAATTCAGCTCCCCAAATCAAGTCAATCCAAGGAGCCCGTGCAAAAGCAACAGCGATACAGTCAGGGGGACAGACAGACAGTCCCCAGTGGGATACTCACAGTTTTAGGACTTGGTCCTGCCGCTCGGGTAGGGAAAAAAGTTTTGCAGCCGCCTGCGAGCGCTCTGGCCATTCGGGACTTTTACTTCCCGGCCCGGAGATGGGATGGGTGTGCGGAGGTGGGGCTTAGCTGACGACTTCAGAAGCCAGAGAGCATCTGCAGCAGCAAAGTTTGCACTGTTTTTCAACAGGATTTTCTAGTTTTCCCCCTGAGAAAAAGAGTTTCAAGGGTGCTGTTATGGTCGGTTCACACAGCGCTTTGCAAACTGCTTGCAAAGTCCGAGCATGAACTGCCCTCCGCTTTGCTCCGTTCCCTCCTCACTCCACATGAGGGTCCTGTCTCTCCGGGCCTTTTCCATCACATTTGTTTCCTATTTCCAGTTTATCCACTTTTGAAGCTGGTTTGGGAGTTTTGCCAGAGAGCGTTTGTTTATGTGACCCCCATGTTGGCTGTTTATTTTTAAATTACTTTCCTGATTAGGAGAGAATAATTTTATTCCAGTCGTTAAAGAACTGCAGATAAGAGACAGAGGGATTAATGCATGGGCAGCACCAGTTAAGTCTGTCAAAGGAAAGCCAAGATTTCGCACCCTGGGTTCCTGTTGGTGCTGTGGTGGTTTCATTGCATCTGGGCTCGGAGGCAGCACCCAGAGCTTTCCTGACTCCCGGGGATATTCGGAGCAGCGGAATTTTGCATGTGGTGCAGAAGAGCAGAGAGGGAAGGGATTTAGCAGAGGGGTGCAGAGCTTGCAAGAGCTCAGGTTTGCTGATGCTCTGGAGGGCTGGAGTCACCGTCTGCTCCCTTGGGATGAGGAGGGAGCTGCTGGGGATTATTAACCTGGAAGGGGGTTTCGGTTGGATTATAGACCTCAGAGCACAGCAGACTTCTCAGAAATCAGTAGCTTTGCACTGACAGCAACCCGGAGAGGGGTTTCCCTTTTGGGGAACGAGGGAAAAGCAGCCTCACAATCCAGGATTTGGCAGGTTCAGGATTCTCTGGCCTGGGGGAAAAGAGCCCAGAGCGCTGGCCAAGGCATCTGGGAAGGGGCCCAGCCTTGGAGTCACCCGCCGGGTTCCATCCAACCCTCCTGCTCTTCCCCTGCTGTGTTTTAGGGAAGAGTTATCGGCTGCCCGTGCACGAGTTCCTCAAATAATAATTAACCCCATTTTGCTTTTAGCTCCAGCAGGGGAGAGGTGAATGGGCGCGCTCAGAAATCCTGCTAGTCCCGGTGACCCTGAGCCGTCCTCGCCGGCAGATAACGTGCTGCGGAGAGAATAAACTTTATCCACTCGCATGGGCTCTGCCGTGTCTCTGGAAGGACTTGCTGTGTGTCACACGATTTATTAATAATTTTGCAAGTACATAAACTGCTTTCTTTCTGGAAAAGCTTTTCCAGGGAGGCTGTGGACACCCAGACCAGGACGGGAAAGCGGCGTGGGATGGATGGGCACCCGCAGGCTCCTACCTCCAGCCTTGGATATTGCATGCAAGAAGAGCACCATCTATTGACTCTTGGTCTCCAGTGCCATCGGCCTCCTTGCTCCAGCGAGGCTGTGCAAGCGCCTTCCCACCTTGCAAGGAAGATGCTATGGAAGATTGCATCCTAGGCATCCAAAGGGCAACTCCTGCAGGAAGACATCCCCGCCTTGTCCTTTGGGAACAGCTTCCCATAGGGCATGGAACCGTGCATTGCCTGCTTTAATTTCGCATGTCTGGCTGCATCCTTGCAGCACGAGTCGGGGTTTTGCAGCAGGCGACCAGCTCTGCGGGATGCTCAGACTTATTTCACATTGCATAGGGCGAGATGGGGAAGGGGAGGCAGGAGAAGAGACTCTGGTAGCACTTGGTCCTGCTGAGCAGAGCCTCGTGGCCTCCCTGCGTGGCACCAGCTCCTGCCCGTTGCTGCCACCAAGCGTCTTTCTGCAGCTGTTTTATTGTTTTATTTTATATTGTAGCTATTTTGCTTCCCTAAGCCATGCAGGGCGCTTGCTCGGCTCAATGAAAACCCATCTGCAGCAAGAGAGGGCAGGAATTACCATGTGTCCGAGGCTACAGAAGGAGCCCATGCCACAACTGGGATTCGCTTCCACTCGTGAGGATGAGTCTGATCCTCCCGCACATGGGGGCTAGGAAAACATCAGGGTTGGGGCTAATGTTTTGCATGTTGGCCCTCCTGATGTCCTACCAGATTAATCAGAGCAGCCCCAAACCCTGACACGAATGTCTCGAATGCTGCAGGAACTGTTTGCACACCTGGCATGTGGATTTTGTCCGTCGGTGGCAATGAATCCGCTTGCCTCCATGCTTGAGGACCGTTTCCCCAGTTGCTGCTGCACGTGGGAGCGGGTTATTGATAGCTCGTCTGCAGAGCAGATGTTGTTTCGGGTGATGTTATTAAGAGGAAAACCTAGGAGCAGAGGCAAAAGCACAGCCTGAACTCATGGTTCCCTTTCCTGTCCCTTGACCGCGGGACTTTCCTTCCTGTCCTGCAGAAAGAGGAATCTCGCAGGCCGTGCAAACACGATGAGAAGTCCCCTCGCTGCTCTGCTCATGACCCCTCACGTTAAAGGCTTCTGTAACAGCAGAAGGACATTTTGAGGTGCAAATTCAGCTGAAATTTGGGTTCTCGTAAACGCACGGGAGGTCAAGTTGCAACAGAGAGGTTTCAACACCCATAGAAACAGCTGGAGATGGGCCAAGAGAAACCCTGCTCTGGGTGAAGGAAAGCAACACAAGGGGAAAAAAGTGCAACTTTTCTCCCATTTAACTCTTCAGAAAATGCCACCCCCTTCCCTTGGGCATCCACTTGATTTTCATCTCTTTTTTTCCCAGTGTTTGGTTGCTCTGGGTGGGAAGCCTTCCCATTCATGGCATGGGAATGTTTTTAGGAATAGCACAGAAGCAGTAATGTTTCCTGCAGGATTTGCTGGGCTTGCACGTCCTCCAGCGAGGGATTAACGCCGCAATAGAAGCCCGTTTGGGCTCGGATCACTTGTTGTACAAAGATGCACTTCTTGAAGAATTGCTCTAGTAGACAGTTGGATCCATGGGGAAGCGGTCTCAGAGTGACTGGGATTTGCAGGCTGCAGATGCTGGTAATCCAGTTAGAAAAACAAACTGCAAAAGGCACAAGACTTCAATTGGGTCCATATTTTCACACCTCGCTGCTGCTGAACTAGACTAAAGGAGGACTATGCAGAAGCAGGAAGGCAGCGAAACAGCTGTTTTCCTGTTTTCTTGGCGGTTTTAAAAGGAGCAAATCCCACAAGTCTGAGCATCCTGGAGAAGAAGCTTTTTCCCAAGCAAAGGGTGTGCAGCTGGGCGAGCTTTTTTGTGGACTGGGCAATCCCCCTACATCTGTTCTCATGGTCCCTACAGGCTCTGCTTTCCCCACGGAGCCTGCAAGCAGGTGCAAGTTAACAGCAGTGATTTCCAGAGGCTTAATCCATGGCAAATCCATGGCCTGACAGTGGCCACCATGAGCCCTGGTGACGTGATCCAAGCTCTAATGGGGAGCTGCAACCTCTGGCAATTTTGCACCATTCCCAAAAGCCTTTTCCATCCATGCTTAGAGTCATTTTTAATTGCTTGTAATGACCCAGATGCTGATGGCATAGCTATAAGGACAGGAAGAGTTGCTCCAAGGAAGGATCTTACTGGAAAGTCATTAGTTACTTAGCTGGTGGAGTTCAATGTGGGCACTGCTGGATGCTCAATTATTGAAAGACTTCCTGCTCCTTGATAGCACTGATAGTTTGAAGTGAATCTTTACATGAAATTATACATAGAAATACCTAGGAAATAAACAAAGAAACAAAAAACCCCAAAACCCAGTCCTTTATCAGCCTTCAATCCAGATATTGGCTTGTCTTCTTGTAGACTCGGATGGGGAACTGTCATGGTCCTCACTGTCCCATGAGCCATGCGGCTACTGAAGAGCAAGACAGAAAAGCTAAAACTTAAGTATATTGCACTTTGTCTATGCTAATGTAGACAAAGTAAAATAATATAATAAAAATATAATAAAATAATACATAAACAAATGCTGGCATAGCTCTGATTAGCCACTGCCTTCTTTCCTTGCTCACCAGCATCCTCATTTTTCTCTTGGGGCAATTTTGTGAAGACTTTTGCCATGAGCTATCAATTGAAATATAATCCTACCAAGCTGGGAGACCCTGTCAAACTAAAGGGATTTCAATCGGTTTCTGTAATAGAAATAGCATGGGAAGAGATATCCAGACGCTGTGACACAATAAAAAGTGAGGTATTTGGGGGGACTAAAGACATTTAAAAAATAATTCTGACATTACAAAATGCTCCCATCTGGGAGCATTTCGGTTAAAAACCCATGAGGTGGAGAAGGAGCATCCCTTGAGAAAAGCAGCCCTGGCAATAAATGAGATATAAAAACCCTTCTGCACAGAAAAGCACTTACGCATTTCGTTCCCTGCAATGCCACCAGCTGGATAGCTTGGAAACTGGAGCGCATTGCTGCAGCTGCAAGGATGTGGGAATGACAGACTTCCCCAGCGGATGCCAAGGCAGCATTCCCGAAATCCTGGAGGGGCCCCATCTTCGGCAAAGCACTGGAAGTGGCTGAGTCTTGTACCGTGGTGCTGCAGGAGAAGGTCTGCATAGGGGAACTGGAGACGAAGGAACAGGGTGATGGGTCAGTGCACCAAACGTCCCCAAGGCTGGTGCATTAGTGCAAGAAGTGTCCCCGTTTCCAGCTCTTCCTATTTGCTCCAAATACAAGAAGCGGAGAAGAAATGCAATGCAATAATTTACACAGCTGGAATGCTAATATAATAAGGAGAAACATTTTTGGAAAGAACAGAGGATTGCAATGTTCCATTGCAGAGGTATGGATTTGTCCTGAGGTTTAGCCCATGGCCAGTGGTTAATCCTAGGAAGGTCTATATGAGATTAGAGAAGAAATCAAATGCTCCTGCATGCAGTCTACTATAGAGTCATGATGATTAGGTGGATGAAGCTTCTGTAGGCAGCTAACAAGGTCATCAAAGTGGGGGTTTGCAGAAATGTGGGATTTTATGTGGCCAGGGAAGGATTAGGAAAGGACTGCCAGGGTCAGAACATGGAGGTGAGGATCGACATGACCACAGTAGATGTCAAGAATGGACACTGCTGCTGAGCTGCTTGCCGAGCTAGCCAAGGTAGAGAAATAGGTAGAGAAATATCTCAACATAGATATCTCTCCACCAAAGGTGCCCAGGATCAGATGTTGGTGCTGTAGAAAGATGGATAGAAAGGGTTACAAGAGCATGATGTGGCTCTTGGTGTTTTCAAGTCAAATGAAGCCCAGGGGAAAGCTGCTCTCCACATCTTGTTGGTATCACCAGCCAACACTATGAGCTGAGATGTTTAATGACTTTCTCACATCAACATTTGCTAAAAGGTCAACCACAGCTGCAAGTAGAGTAAATACAGGCAATGAAGGGGAAAGCAGAGCCTAGGATGATGACAGAATAAGCTAGAGAGTTCTTAGACTGAGATCAATGTTTGAAAACTGTCTGAGACTCATTTTAGAGGACTTAGAGATGGGGTCATCTTCAGTACCGGCTTTGGAAAGTCACAGGGAACACGTGAGACATCGGAAATCTGGATGAGTAACAGAAAAAAATAGCAAGAGCAGCTCAGAGCACAGCCAGGAGCCGCGCTCAGCTGCCGCCGTGCCGGCTGGCGCCCCGCCCTGCCCGGGCGTGTCGCCTGCGGGCGCGGAGAAGCGCGATAACTCAGGCGTCTTCTCCTTCAGAGCCAGGTACCTTCGAGCCTCTGAGTTTTAAAGACTTTCCTTTTTTTATTTCATTTTTTTTCTGCAAGTGATCTTCAGTTCTTGCAGCGAAGCCAAGTCACAGAAAGGAGTTATTAACGATGGATATGCCCCTCTAGCATCTTCTGGAGCAACTCAACAAACGACTAATTAAGACAAGGTGACAAGCTGGTGGGCTGACATGCTCCAGCACTGATCTCTGCTTTGCACAGATGTAGCCTCCCACCAGCAGGCCACGTGGCCACTTCTTGGGTTGAAGTTAGCCATGGCTACATCAGGAAAATATCTTCCAGGCACAATGGTGCCTTCTCATTAAGATAGAATAATTGGATTTTCTAAATGGGAAAGAGAAATGTTCATGTCTGCATAATTATGCTCCTTGTGAGGATCAAGGAAATGTTGCCTGAGCAATTAAGAGCAGAAGGACATCCATAACGCATCTGTCCGGTGAGCCAGCAGCCCACCTTGTCCCATGGGATGTCTCCAGTGGTTATCCCAAAAAGCGCAAGCCCGGGGAAAACAAGCTTACTCTTTTGCTTTCCATTTGATTGCAACTTGATGATTCCTGAGTGAGGACAGTCTTTAGGTATTTAGGTATTCCTCTTGCACGAATAGGCCAAGTCTTTGCTTGAATTCATGTCAACTTTTAGCATTCCCCATATCCTGCAGGCAGGAGCCTCCAAGCTGCATTTTGAAGCACCCAACTGGTGATTTCACTGGATGTCCTCATAGACAGGTCAAAATGCTAATGTTAGGAATTCAGGCATCACATGTGGAATTGGCAGGACCCAACCAGCCCGCATCTCACTGGAGGGTTGAGATTAACCCACCCAAATGGAGATTTCTGCATCCTCTGGGCCTGGTGGAAAGCAATGAGCACTCTGGAGACGTGCTGTCATGATCTGACCCAGCACTGGTGATAGACACAACTTTCATTTTCACTGCAAATTATATCAGTTATCTACATTTCACTGGGGATCCACAGACCAGCTCTTCTCTCCTCAAAGCCTCCACAAGCCCTGAGCTTGGCACCAACCACAGCAGGTGGCCAGAGAGTTGTTAATGGGGTGAGTGCCTATAGCCACCCCAGTAAGTGCAGGAGGATGTTACAGCTTTAATGGGAAAGAGCAGGAATAGCCCTATCCTAAACTGTTTGATCGGGTTGGGCAGAGGTAGGATGTGGCGATGGTCCCCTCTCCAACATTGCTCATCAGCCTTGTTCCATGCACTGCATCAGAAAACTCCATGTTAAGGTGCCACAACTCCCATTCTTTGGAGAGAGGTTTTGGTGACCAGTGATGGATGTCACAGAATGGATGGATGTCCATGTCACAGAAAACTCCATGTCTGGGTAGGCAGTGACAATCAGCTTCCCCAAACCCTTCCCTGTCACATTGTGCGGATGAAGGGTCGGACTAGATGACCACCAAAGTTCCCTTCCACCCTCAGCGATCCTGTGACCACACACTGGTTTTAGGGAGTATTAACAGGGTTTAAGTGGGGCTAGAATTACACAGCTATGGTAAGAGCTAAGACAAGAAGGATGAGCTTTGGTTGGGCAGTCAGCTCCCTGCACGGGGACGTGCAACAGGACCATCTTGGGTCCAGTGGGAGCTGCGTGCAAGCTGTGCAACAGCCGGGGGGTGGCACTGCGAGAGCAGAGAAGGAGGAAACTCCTTCAAGCGGCCACTTGGAGTTCACAAGCTCCTGGAGTCAGAGAGTGCTGAGCCCATCACAACAGCGATCTCTGGAGAACCCCTTGGCTCGGGATGAAGCTCGTTCTGGGGAGCATCCTTGGGCCAAGCGGGAAATGCAGAACGCTGAGTTTAGCTGAAAATTTGGGCTATGCAAAAAGGGAAACTGAAGAGCAACTCTCTACTGCCACCGCACAGCTGATGTTCTGTGCAAACAAGCAATTTACCCACCTGCGTGTTGGGTCCCGGGTCTCTGGTCAGTCCACGGCAGCACCCGTGCCCCCTATTCCATGAGCAGTGCTCACATCTGCTCTGGTCTTTGAGGTCGTGGATGGTGACAGGCAGTTCGTGCAGACTGTGCTGTGCCCCCAGCACAGCAACCCGAGGACACAGCACCAGCTCAGAGCATCTCTCATCATCCTCCCTATTTAAAGGAGTCATCCTGTTTCTGGTGCAGAAAGTGGAGCGGATTCTGCTTATTTAAGCTCCTGTAAACCCTTGCAGCATTGCCTGGCTGGTAGTGCTGGTGGAGCGCTCCAGGAGCCTCAGTTCCACCCTTGCTGTAGGACAGACCTGCTGGCTGTTCCAAGGGAATTCCCTTCTTTCTGCAGACCTCCTATTTCTCCACTTGCAAAGTCAGGACAGAGCGTACTGCCCTCAGTGATGTTGCTAGTGGTGGTTGGAGGAGGTGGACGTCAGGATGCTGGGAGCAGCTGGGAGCTGCACCTGGGGGTGGAAGCAAAGTATGAGAGTTTCTCTTGCAGTTACAAGGTTTAGGTTGCCATCAAACTTTTGTCATGCGCTGCAGACAGAGTCCTTGAGTGTGGATGATTCTTATGCTGTCCTCTCCTGGGTTAAATTTTCTACTTTGCAGCACAATTTCAAAAGAAACTTCCCAAAACGTTTGGATGAATAAACAGCTAAACATTAAAACATCCTTGACATGGGGCTTCGTTGCCAACACATGGTCATTAGCACCATTTGAGTGCTGGACCAGCTTGCCCAGAGAGACTGTGGACATATTCATAAGCTGTCTGGATAAGGTCCTGTGAAATGTTCTTTAGGTGACCTGGTTGAGCAGCAGATTGGACTAGATGACTCCAGAGGTCCCTGCTGACCTCAACTCTTCTGTGACTCTGTGGTTTGAGTCTTTGATTAGAGGGTTGGCACATCCAAAGCAAGAGTGGGGAGACCCATGCCGTTTTGTGTGGGCAGCTGGAGGCTGCCACTGTTGAATAGCCATTGAATATGCATCTCATCACGAGAGATCAGCACTGACCATGAAGGAGCCAGCAACAAATATCCGATTGCAAAAGCTCCTCCAGATCATAGAATCATGGAATGCTCAAGGTTGGAAGGGACCTCTCAAGGTCATCTAGTCCAACTCCCTGCACACGCAGGTTCACCTAGAGCACGTGGCACAGGACTGCGTCCAAGCGGGTTTGAAGATCTCCAGAGAAGGAGACTCCACAACCTCTCTGGCAGCCTGTTCCAGTGCTCTGGCACCCTCACTGTTAAATTTTTTTTCCTTAAGTTCCTGTGGAACTTTTGGTGCTTCAGTTTGTGGCCATTTCCTCTAGTTCTGTCAGTGGCCACCAGTGAAAAGAGGCCGCCCCATCCTCCTCACTGCCTCCCTTGAGGTACTTCTAGACACTGCTCAGGTCCCCTCTCAGCCTTCTCTTCTCCAGCTGAACAGGCCCAGCTCCCTCAGCCTCTCCTCATAGGGCAGATGTTCCAGGCAGATGAGAAAGACCCCTCAATTATACAAAATTCCCTAAGAACCAGGTGTTTTCCAAGCTTTGTCCCTTGACAAACCTCAGCTTGGGCTTGGGTAGCCCACCTGAAGGCCACTCCACATGTCACAGCTGCATGAGACTGGCTCACTTTTGGGCAGTCAAACAGTGAGAAAGACCCCTCAATTAAACAAAATTCCCTAAGAACCAGGTGTTTTCCAAGCTTTGTCCCTTGACAAACCTCAGCTTGGGCTTGGGTAGCCCACCTGAAAGCCATTCCACATGTCACAGGGTAAGAGCTGCATGAGACTGGCTCAGTTTTGGGCAGTCAATAAGTTTCTCACCCATTTTTAACTGGATACCTTAAGGCCGACACAAGGCTTGGAAAAAATACAAGTGTCCCAAGAGAGAGAAGGTTGCAACCCTATGCTGTGCTCCTGTCCACTTCCATGCACATTTTAGGGAATGTGCACAGTTTACAGAGAGTTCAAGCGCTCAAGGGAAATGCATTGGTATGGCATCCAAGTCCTGTTTAGCTTTGCAGTTTATTAGCCCCGTCACTCACCATGTTTGCAACGTAACCATTTATTCATCTTCTCTTGTTTAACCAGTTTATAAAGAATCAATCGCACACGCTTGGCGGAAATTGGATAACAGAGCAGTGACACCCAGCGTTTTATGTGCGCAGAGGGAAATGAGACGTTTTTTCTGCCTAGGAATTCAGAAATTCAAAATTAATGTGGTGGTGAGTCATCTTTCTCACTGGGGTGAGCTGGATGCATTAGTTTAAAGGCATTGTTTTGTTCCTATCTCAAATCCCTCGCATCTCGACGGGAGGAAGCGTGGCATTACGCATCTCCGGAGCTGGCTGCCAGGCAAGGCCGGACAGGAGCAGCAGGTCAAGGGGGATCTGCAAATCACTGGACAGCAGGTCCCTCAACAGCGAAGGGACTTGCTTTTATGCAGGCAGTTTCTCAGTCGTTTTTATTTTCCCCAGGGAAAAAAAAAGAAAAAAAAAAGGAAATAAAGAGAGACAGAGAAAGCTATTACAGATAGAACCAATTTAGGAAAGTTCAGCAAATATGTATATATATATATTTTATCCTTAAGTGTAATATTTGTTGAAAATGAAAGCAGTATTTTCCAATTTGGCAGATTTAGAACTAAAGTACCCTTTCTCAGTTGTTATTGTACTATCCTGGGACATCCACAGGCTGCAGCATGTCCATGATTTCCTTTACTTATAGGAGAGCAAAAAAAGGCACCAACGTAATTCCTCACATCCTCAGAACTGTTTTCCCTTGCCCTGTCTGGAGCAGACCAGGAGCGAGAAGGAGAGGATTTCCAGCACACGGACCCTTCTCTCGTGCTCAGATGTGCTGCATGTAATGTCATCCACCAAATGTCTTCTGTAGAGGTTGTTTTGTGTGTGAAATTCGTGCAGAAATGTGCATTATGTAACTCTGGGCCATAACGGATCTGTGGGAAAGCTTGTGATGGAGATAAAGGAGATACCAGAGCTCCTT
>NW_010587325.1:3351-16594 GCF_000705375.1 Tinamus guttatus
GAAGCGCTGCCATCTGTATTTGTGAGGAGCCCAGCGCTCTACAACAAATCTAAAATGGCAGTATAATGGCCTTGGAATTAACCCATTTCTAGAAGCAAATGAAAAGCCATTTCAGGCCTCTCAGTCACTCCAGAATCTTGCTGGTTAAATATTGCCAGGGTGGCTTATGGTCATATTTTCCTGTGGCCAAATCATCTCTCTCCCTGATGCACAAAAGAGCCAGAGCAAGCATGAAAGCACCTGAGCAGCCCTACTGATTTCCATGCAGGAAATGATGAGCTCAGTGCTATCTATCAGTGATATCTACCACCTTGGGCAGACTCAGACCAGCCTATCATATACTGACAGTTAATGAACTGCCAAGTGAGGTTTTCAAGTCTTTGCATTCCAGTGCTTTTAGCATATCTACTACCTTGGGCAGACTCAGACCAACCTATCATATACTGACAGTTAATGAATTACCAAGTGAGGTTTTCAAGTCTTTGCATTGATTAGCCTTGTTATCTACTGGCTAGAGAATGGTATAGAGAAAATTTCTGCTAAATTTTAAGTCATTCGAATCATTTTTAAGGCTTGATGGTTACAGATCTAGGCCTTTCCAATTTAGAAAAGTGGCAGGAAAGAGATGAAAAATTAAGGATTTTGCACACCCATAATGACACGAGTTAGGTTAACCAGTGGAACACACACTATGGGTGTTTGAGGAAATACCTTTTTGTCGCTTTCTTTCACCTCCTCGAAGTCAAATGCTTCCCCTTTGCCTGGGGCACAGCTGGGATCCGCCGGACATTCGTTGAGGAACCACAAGTCATCAGTAGTATCGGAAACAATGGCAGTGTCCACGTCCTGCTAGGGAAGAAACGGGAGAGAGGAGCTAGAGCCCAGCTCCTCAGCACCAGCGCTGCAGCCGTGGCCACAGGAACGTCCCCTTCTCCTCACTAGCAGCCTGAGCCCTGGCCAGCTTGTCCAGTCCCCCCTTGGGGAGAAAGGGACAACTCTGCTCTCACAAAAATGCCCTTTTCCGAGCTGTGCTGCAGCTCTTCCCCTTGCTGGCTGCTCACACAGCGGCTGGTTGCCCTCTGCACCGTGCAGCAGCCTCTGCACTACCCAAAAAAGGGGCAAGCGCTGAAGTGCAAGCCCTGCTCGGGGGCCTCCGAGGGCTGCGCACAGCCTCGAGGGAGCACACGGTTTATTTAGGAACACCAAAGGAATAACCACGTGATGTGAAGGGCTGGGATGGGAACACACTAGGGAGAGGCTGAAAGCCCTGAAGTGGGAAGAAGGAAGAAAGGACAAGAGCATTATTTACTTGGGATACAAAAGAGGAGAGGAAGGGAATACAGTGCACCTCTTTAAAATGTCTACACACCTGGTTAGTCTGAATATCTGTAGATCCATTACTTCTGGACTTGTAATTGCTTCTGAGGTTGCCTAAAAACCACCATGGAAGACCAGCTACATCCCATTCCTCAAACACTAGGTCCAGCTTAGGCTTCTTGCTTTTAGAGAGGTTTTCTATTAAGTCTTTGTCTGTAAGAGCCAAGTAGAGTCTAAGTCATGCCACACCTACATTATTGGAGAGACTAGCAGAGAAAAATCTGGCCACATCCACTGTTAGAAATCCTGCATGCTCCAGCTGGCAGCTCTGGCACCTGAGTGCTGCAGTGCTGGAGAAGCAGCACTTGTGCGTGGCTGCATCTACCCCACACAAATGAGACTCCTTCTTTCAGGGCTCTACCCAAGCCAACGCTGAGTAGATTTCTAGAGGAACTTAGGAACTGGTTTGAATTTGGTCCAAACTTCCAGAGATTGGAGCCCCTGGATTCCAAAAGCTCCAAAGGCTCCACACAGGAAGCAGTAATGTAAGGATCTGTCCTTTGTGATTCCTCGCCTCAGTTTCTTCTTTACTTTAGCCCAGGAAGTTTCATCTCTGAACCGAAATGCTGAGGTCTGAATTTCAAGATAACCCTCAATCCATCTCCCTGCGGTACCAAGAGATCCCAAGGCCCAGCTGTTTGTATCTGCAGCCAGGAAAATATCTACTGCCCTCGTTTGATCTGCATATAACCACACTTGCAAAGAAGATCTACTTTTACATATTAGTTTCCTTGATACGAAAAAGGACGGGAGAGTAGAAAGTGGAAAAACAGGAAAACTGCTTCCATAACATCAGAAATCCGTACTAGCGAACTACCAAGAAATCCCCAGGTACTAAACAAAGGAAATGCCCAAATATGAAGAAGCTGCACTATTCTAGAGCTGGATAGAAAACATACAACATTGTTATTCAGTTCCTTGATTGGTTTACAAGTAATGACTGCAGACAGCTCAATATGTGTTCTGTGTAATCAGACGAAAAGTCCTTTGGGAAGATAAATAGACATAGGTGTAATTTCAGCATTTTAAATACCCTTCAGCAAGGTCTGTTAGATTTCTGGTGCCACTGGCTAGTGATAGATGCACTTTTTGGCTTAACATGTCATTTTATTCAAAGTGTTGTTTATTTATGAGGCCAAACATCTAAGCTAGAGAATGCATTTATCACAAAATACTTTTCACAGACATTTGCAATTCTCTAAATCTTTGCCATAAAATGATGACATGTAAAGATTTTTTCCACAATAGGTTTTTTATTAGTCTCCCAGCACCCTCCTCCAGCAGTTTCCTGGTGCAGAGCTCAGTGTTTCACACTGAGAATGAGCAGAACAACTTGTACACGCTGTATCACGGGGGGATAACTGGCACTCACCTTCGTAATTCCCACATTTGTGCTCTGAGGTAGACAAAGCAGCATTGCTTTCACCTTCCATTGTGCCAGCATCTGAACCTTCTGGTGTGCTACACTGCATGAAGGAAAATGAAAATGTTAGTCCAGCAGAGCTTACAGGGACAAGGGGATGTAGCACTTCCATTCTGAGTCACCAGCAGCAGGACAATACCAAGGAGTTACACACAGAAATAACGTTTGCTGAACAAAAGCTACGCACTATAACCCTTTAAGGCAGCTGCAATGCATCTTCTATCAGCACACACAATAAACTTTCAACCCAGGAAAAATCTTAAGATTGGCAAAAGTCCAAAAGTAGCCATCTTTACTGCAGCAATATCATGATCCTCCTTACTCCCTGGCCCCCAGTGCCAGCACACACATCCCAGATCTCACTACCTTAACCCCAAAGTGTATCTGAAACAAGTTAGAACCTGCAAAGATTTTTCCTAGGTTTCAGATTCTGCCTGAAAGCTTTTCAAAACAATCCTAGTGAACACGCAACCTGTTTTACACTTTCCAAAAGCTAAATTATTTGGCAATTCTTATTCACAGGAGGGAGAAGACGGGAGGAAAGACAGGAAAACACAGGGCACGCTGGAGGAACTGAGGACTAGAAGTGCTACACCCCAGAGAAACGCGCTCAGAGACTGGAACTCTGTTATGAAGAGAACAGAGAAGGGTCACTCTGTCCCTGCTCTGTGGACTCCAAGAACTTTTCAGGAAGGTGAGGACCTGGTAGCCAAGCAGCCCAAAGTTCTCGTAGTCCACCATGCACAGGTACAGAGAAGGGGCACTCTGTACAACAAAAGAAACCACCAGGCAGTGGGTTTACCTTCAGCTGGTCTTGGCTTGGCCTATCGACGCTCTGTTCCTTTGCGAGACTCTGTGCAGCATCTAGATGGCAGGTAAAACAAAAGAAAAAACCTTCCCTGGTAATAACCATTCTCACAACACAGAAGGCCTCCAGCAAGCAACCCACGAGCCAAGCTTGGCAGACTGCTAGCAGCATCTCTTCTTCCTGGGAGAAGCAGCCCTTTCCTAGGCCTGCACTGCTCCAGCATTCCCTTGGGCTTTGTAGGCATGGAGGGAGGGAATGCTCTAGGGAATAGAGTCTGTGCCTATGGAGAGATAAAGCTTGCTGAAACCTCGTAGTATGCAAGAATCTTCTTTGCAAGGTACAATAAATCTTCCTTTTTTCCCTATGGTCTGTCCTCCCATTGCAAGCTCGAGGGCACTTACACAAGCAGCCTGCACAGGGGCAGAGAACCCACAGGGACAGCAGAGGCTGGCGAGGCTCAAATGAAGGCTGTATCAGATCCAAACTGGAGGAGGTGAATAGAAAAACTAGGATCTTTATAAATACACGAGGGCACTGTCTTTTTCAGCATATGCTGAGACAGGAAAAGATGTCGTTTTTAAGGGGGATGGGTAAGAAGAACAAAAACTGGATTAAAGGGAAAATTTCATGTACAGCAGGATCTTTCCTGTGTAACTGTTACACATCCACAATTATTCCAATTATGCTGGCCCCAAGGGTTAAATAAAAGGCCAACCTAATTAGGAAGATCAAATGAATATAAGTATTTCTACGTAGCAATACATTTTCCTATTTCTATAGGGAGAGAAGTGCAGCATAACTGGTCTATAAAATGACCAGAAAACAGGAGCAGAAAACGACATGGCTGAACCCTTTATCCTTTGCCATCTATGCATTAGTTCAGCTCTCCTTTCTTCTCTTCCATCACCAAACTCTATACAGGTGCTCAATGCCTGAAGCAAAACAGAAGCCAACCAGCTCATCCACAATCACGTTGGCTCTGCAGTAGCATTAGAAAAGGCACAGAGTTGGCTTTTGACCTTTTAAAAATCATACAGTGTGCTGTGTGATAATAAACTCCAATTCCTGGAGATGTGTTCCTGCAATATATACTAGGAACTGAGCACAAAATGTCCTTAAAGTGAGGTATTCCTAAATATACCTCATATGATTCGTATTTACAGTAAAAGCCAGACAAGTAAGGATACCATCTGACAAGAGCAGTATATAAGAGCTTAGTCTGTATTATCAAGATGCAACGCAGTTGCTTTTCTTTCTAGAAATATACTTTAAGGATGTGGTCAGGACAATCTGCTAAATGACATGCTGATAAGCCTTGATTTAGCTCATGAAGACAAGTGGCTGCTATTAAACATGACGGCCTCTTTAAAGCCTGTGACACTTCTAGTTATTCCTGTGTTGAGATGAAGTAAAAAATAATAGTTTGAGTCTCCTCTCCTAGGCACTTGTGCAAGGGCTGCTCTGCCAAGCTTGTTTCGTTCACACACACGCACACATGCAGGCATGCTGGTATAACTCAATAGCTAGCTCACTAAAAAAACTGTTATTTCCTTTAGAAGGTTTAAAAAGTAGTTACACCATGACTGGACCATACATGCACACACAACCACATGCACACACCAAGGGGAAAGGAGCAGCAGAGGAGAGAGCACTTCCCTGGGATCCTCTGCTCTCCACATACACAGTAAGAAGCTAGGGAATCACCAGCAAGGGAGAGAGCACTCACACCGTGACTCTGCAGACATCACGCAGCCAAGAGGCTGTTTAGGAAGGTTCTTTTATACAAATAACACAAAGAGGTGACCTCGGAGGCACAAATATATGAAGAAATGTGGCTCAGAACAGAGGATTGTGCAGTTTAGCACCCCGTCTTCTCCAAGTTTCAATACTGGCACAAGCTTTTCTGTACTCGTGCCAAAATAGACTTAAGTCCTTCTGAAAAATTAAGGCCATATTTTCTGCTTAGAGATCCTTGAAGTAGGAGGCAAGACCGAAGGACTGGGATGTAGATGGGTATGACAACTTCTCCCTTGAGCTGACAGAGTAACCTCTGAGGGCTCAAGGGTTTGGTTAAAGTCACTGCATAGTATGAAACTGAAAAGGATGGAGAAATGTATTGCGATTTGGAGGGACACCAAGACAAGCTGGTTTGCACATCCACAGTATTTAGCCCTCTCTGCATGCCAGCAGAGTCTGTCTGCTTCTCTGGGGTTTGGCTATTGGTCAGGGACAGCCACATTACTCAAAAAGCTGATTTCAAATCCCAGCCACTGATGGTGACACACACACAACGGACACATCATCAAGAGAGTCTCTCATCCAAGCCTTCATTAGAGGTTTGTTGCATCTTGAGGCACATTTCTCTTTTCTGGATATTGTTACTTACCCCAAGTTACATCAAAACTGTACTGAATATACTTGCCCATTCTGTGACAAACCTACCTGCCATGGCAGCAGAAGTCAGGTTCCGTTTCAGCATGTCATAAACTGGGCTACAGGAAAGACAGAGATGAGGAGTTTACACACAGTGAACAGCAGCAGCACCAAGGCTCTCCTGATTCTGCAATTTCTACAGAGCAACACACGATAAAGGTCATTTTTTTCCTACCTTGGATCTTTTACAGAGAAGCTGTCCAGGCCCAGCAGTTCTCCCAGCTGATCTCCTCCACAATGGACCATGTGTTGCTGTCTTTTATCATAGAGCTGCCTCACCATTATATACTGACCTAAGTAATGCATAACCTGGGGACACAGAACATACCTTTAGCCATACACGATGGTGCAAGCAAATCATCAAGCACCCTGGAAATTTGCTTTAGTTTATGGTACTTTCCTCCCACTGCCCTCCGAAGCGTCAGCCAAGCAGCATTTGTCACGCATTTTTATCTCTCAAACAAAAGAGGGTTTCACCATATGCTTTAAGTTTTGTAACCACTAACTCTTGACAGAGGGAAAACTGTGTCAAAAATAGGTAAGTGTCTTTTCTAGGCCACATTAAGCCAGAAAATGACAAGGATAAGGATATTCTTATCTGGACAATCTCTCTCAGCAACATGGGCAGCAAGTGGAGGCTCAGTGCAAGCACCAGATGGGAATGTTGCTCTTCCAAATGCCTTTGGAAGAGTTGTTGGAAGCAGGGCTAGTACAGGGATCACAGCAAGTTGGATTTTGTGCCCTCTCTTTGGAAAGGGAGGAGGAACCACACAACAACTCAGAGCAAAGATGAGAAGGAAAACGTGTGCTAAGGAGGGAGAAGGTGTCACTGGTTGAAAAGATGCTGTACTGAAGGATACGGAAAAGCAACACGTGTTAAGCAAAATGTAAGCAAAATTCCAGCCCCAATTAGCCATCAAAGTGACTCTTAAATAACAGTAAATGCAACCAAAAAGTTGCTAACAGCATTCTAATCATTGCAAAGAAATGGACTTAACGGACTTAAAATGTTAATCTACATGAGTAGCCTGCATTTAACACTCAGCTCTCCCCATTTAAACCACTCAATTTGTTTTTGCAAAGATTTTTAGAAGCTAAAAAAGATATTTAAATGCATAAGTGTTTAAAATAAGTCACAGGGTTCTGCAGGAATATTTGACACATTCATAATGAAAAACCACTGCATTTAATTCTTTGTAGACAGAATACTCCTGTAAATCACAGTCAGTGTCATTTTTTTAATCTTGTACACATACTGCATTTTAATCTTAAAATAAATGAATTCACTGAGGTTTAGCTGACAAGTCATTCCAAAGGAAACTTAGAGGAGAAATGTCAAAAAGAATCCAATTTTCAAGGGCTGAACAGACAGCAAGACAGCAGAATCTCTGGCATTCTCTCCAGTGTGAGAATATTCTACTTTGCCTTTCTCTAAAGTGGTTTCTGATTTTCCAAAATCCTTTTCCTCAGTATTTTTCACTGCTATCCAGTTCCCTCAGAGGCTCTCCATCAGTCAAACCACGACAGCCCCATCAGGAAGGTTATCCCTACTCCACAAACAAGGTTTTGGCCTGCACGGGCTCGGTGGTGGTGCCCAGGATCCAAGCTCACCTCTTTGAGAGTGAAGGTCTCGCCCTGGGCCCCCGCAGCCTGCAGGATCTTCAGGAGTGGCAGTTTGGGGCGCATCTAAAATGCAAAGAGCAGAGGTTTTGTGAATGCTATTGAGCGGTTTCTGGGAGGCTGGGCTCTTTTCCTACACATCTGCATGGAAAATGCTTAGAAAACAAGGAAGTTGGAAGGACTGGAAATCACCAGTTACTCTGACTCACCTGCAAGACAAAAAAAACCACCAGGGAACTTGGGCAGTCGGGTCTAAATGCTTTAATCACCCCCATTGTCCCATTAACTTTGATGTCCTTGACCGTGTGAGGGAAGGCTGGAATCTCAGCCCCTTGGTGTGGATTCCTAGGCAGTGACTAAGCAAATATAGAGGTGATAGTTCACATCATAACTCCAGGGACAGCAGGCCTGAATTTCCTCAGTTAGTGCAGTGGGATAGATCAGATCTGCTCTGTACAGACCTTGGGGAGTACGTTTTTATTAGGATTTGGGAAGGGACACACAGGATTTGGGAAGGGACATATAAGATAGCATGAAACACTAGTTATGATGAGCTAACAAGGATCAGAAACTGTTTTTGCTGTGGATCTTGGTCACCAAACCCAATCTGCATTATGTGAAACATGAAGCATCATGGAAAATGATGCAGCACCCTTAGGTTTCACCCGCCCCCCTAAGCAAATTTGAATGCAAATTTGAATTTGAATCAGCAAATGCAAGAGCTGATGCTACATAAAACAGGAGCAAGTTGTTAACAGTTGCCTCCCCGGCTCCTTTATTCCATGGGCTTTTTAGGCATCCATAGGATGGTGTCACCCCATGCCTTGTGTTCCTGAAGGTCCCAGGAAGCTGTGTACTACACAAGTGCACATAAATCCTACACAGCTGCATACAAATACTGGGTGCTAATGTGTGTCTCCCATGCTGAATCTCCTCCTGCTCTCCTCCTTTGTCTGCTAAAAGCTAACATGAGATATTGCAATTATTCACATGACAAAAAGCCCAATTCTCTGCACATGATGACGGTTTCCACTAGACTTTGACAGCTTCCTGCTCTCAGGACATGCAGTGTTAGCCTTCACCTGCACAGACCTTCACCTTCATCGGTGTTAGGTGGGTTCAGCTGTGCCCAATGAACACCCCTCCTCCTGGCCTTTATAAGTGCAATTAAAAGACTCCCCTCCTTTCCAAGGAGAGAGGGTGCTCAGAGCTCCTAAACTGCTCCAGCAGCAGCACTGCTTTTCCTGCAGAAGGTAAGGGGACCCAGTTTGGGCTGGGTGTCACTGCTGTTTGCTGCTCAGCTATCACAGGGTTATCTTGGCAAGGTATTTGCTCCCCTCTTTGAGGGCTGTGAACAATTTGTTGCCTCTGGATTTATCTGTTTGGTTTTCTTATTGTTATGGCTGCTAGATAGGTGTTTTGGTTCCACTAGAACTGTCCAGGCACAAATCTGCTTCTCAAGAACAGCTATTCCACTAGGGAAAAAAAAAGTGAGCATAATTCAACCAGGTGTGTGCGTCTCTGGCTGGTATTTAACACAGTAATATATATACTTGCATTTATCCACATGAGAATAAACTATCTCCCTCCCTATCTCTCCTTCCCCATAGTGTTGCTATGTATTTTTTAAATAAGCAACTTTGGAAGATGGGCTGTTGGTCTTGAATAAACCTGCCTGGTTTCTGGACTTCTCTAGCTGTTGTTTGCACTGCCAGTGTCTCCTGTGTGGCTGGTTGTTGACATGTTGCACCAGAGCCTGTTTCCATGCACTAAACTGCTTGTCTGTCAGGATGGCCTTGGCTCTCAGCTCCAGCTTACCAGGAACAGTCAATAACAGTGGTACTATGTTTCCAGTGCTCAAGCTGGTACTAGAAAGGGCACAGGTCGCTTGTCTGCCAGGATGGCCTTGGCCCTCAGCTCCAGCTTACCAGGAGCAGTCAATAATAGTGGTACTATGTGTCCAGTGTTCAAGCTGGTACTAGAAAGGGCACAGGTAGGAGCTACAACTTCAAAATAGAAGCTTAAAATGCCCCAGTGTAACTGTTGCACAGCCCTGTACTAAGAGGAATGCTGTATGTAATACTCAAACATGGGGCTAGTGTGGAAACATGTATTAAAATGCATTCTTCAGCTTGCTTGAACTATTTTTCTCCTTCTTTCCTTCCATGAAAATGTTCATTAACCATTGACAAGGAAAGTTCAGGTCACAGCTGTTCAGAATAAAAGCCATGTTCCACCAAGGGAAACACCTCCTACTTGAGAGAATTTGGATTCAACAGCCAAAGTCTGAGCTTTATTAAGAGGTTAGAGAGCAGAGCAAGGATGATAAATGGGGAAGGGTTACCTGGCTGACTTGTCCAAGTGTGAGTCTGCAGGTGTTCTCAGCTGCTGGATACTGGGCAGGGCTTGAAGATGTCATTTTGGCAGTGATTAGCTGTTTGCAGCACAAACCTAGAAACAAGAAGGCTTATTAGCAGCTAAGTTGGAGAGGGAAAAAAATAAAAAGGTCTTGAGTTTAACCACTTCCACTTCTTAGAAGGAAATCAGCATTTAAAAATAAACTGCTGAAGAAAACCACCACAGTTGTGCTCTGCTGATGTGCTGGTGTTTGGGCTGTATCTGCTGCTCAGTGTCTGCACGAGGGGACAGGGCCTGGGCTGCTGGGGACCTTGTCCCTCTGCTTATCTCTGGGAACAGCACTGCAGGCTGAGGCCCTTGGGGACCTGCCAGTCCCCACTGTGACAAGCTCTTAAAATGCTGAAATTTGTGACTCAGCTGCTGTTTCCCCTCCTGACTCACAATTAAGTTAATGGAAATCTTTATCAAAGGGCAACCCCCTGCAAGCCCAAGAGCTTCTCAGTCCAGTGTTGATGGCAATGATTAACACATCCCCCACCTACTTTTGAAAAGGTGAAGACTTGCTGGAGCCCTCATCCCAAATCACTAAATACAGGCTACAAATGAACAGTTTATGAACTGTGTGAGTGGGTTGAAAAGATCTTTTCCTGGAAAGGGACAAAGGGGAAGTCCTGCAGCTAAGAGGCTGCAGCATCCACCCAAAGATAGAGCTTCAAATGTAGAATGATCTATAATGACTCATGCTCACTGCACATTTAGTCAACCACAAGGTAGAAAGAAAAAAGATTAGCTGCATAAAATTAACACTTTAAAAAAAAATCACCCACCTGAGGAATAAAACCAAACACTTCAGTTTTAGGCAGGTATCTGTAGTAGTCAGCAATCAAAAGTTATAAAATCAGCTTAGTTCTGGCTAGCAGTGACTGTGGTAACTCAGCCACCCACTGCCCCGAGAGGCTTCTCATTCATTTCTTATACCAGCCCACAACTTGGAAGCAAAGCACCCCCAAATACCAAACGTACCTCTAAATACAGTGGAAAGCCCCTTTAATGCACTTCAAATATTCAGGTTCAGTAATTACCTAGGTCTAGCTGCTATCAAATTAGCTTGCAAGTTGCTCTTAGCTGCAGAAAGCTTCCATGCTATCAGTGCATTAAACTTCAGGTTCTTTCCATATCACCGTGCCCACGAGCCTGTACTTTGTCCTAAGGACACCCTGCTTACAGACCTTGACCAGTCCCACTTTGCTGTAATGAATATTACCAGACTTGGCGTTTCCTCTGCTCCTCGTGCAGTCCCTTTGCTCCTGGTTTCTAAGAAGATTTGGAGTCCTTGTGCTAAGAGCAGCTCCCAAGCGCTGCTGCTACTCACTGCAATGAGTCACTTTTTTTTCTCTTCAAAAAATGCAAGGGAATCTCTGCTAGGTGGAAAAGCAAGATTAAGGATCGCTTAACTGCTTCAGTACTGCTCTTACTAGAGAAACAGGCAGCTCTGGTCCTGCCTCTGCTCTGTGCAAATAACTCAGTATTTTTAGTTAAGTTTTAGTTCTGTCTTTTGATATTAGCTACATGTTAACTGGAAATGAAATTTGGGGTTGCTGGATGTTCCCAAGCATATCCAGGCTGCAGATGCACCCAGGATTTATGGAGACAGCCACTGATCATGCCTTAGTATTGCCAGGACAGAAAATGAAGCTTATAATGAGATTCCTTCTAAACAGGAGAGCCACAAGTGGGAAGAGCAATCCATAAATCTGAAGGTGCTTGTTCCATCAGCTCTTCCCTGCAACTCTGCTCTTGCCACTTATTTTACAGGAATTATTTTTTGCCATAACCCCTGAAATTCTCTACTGAATTTGTATCCAAAAGCATCAGTGAACTTGGTGTTCTTCTACTTGACACCTTTGAAGTTGCACATTCCAAAAAAAAAAAAAAATGGAGCTGGACTGGATTAATGACTCGGAGGAAAGGGTGAATCACAAGAAAAGTCATGAAATAACAATTTCTTCCATTTGAACACTTCATATGGTCACATGCAGCACAGGAACAAGAAGCTTGCCAATTTGGTGAGTGCAAATTCCTTAGTTTGACAGATAGATTCAACCCCCACCAGAAGATCTCAGCTTTTCATGCTTGGGGAAGGCAAGGTTTAATTGAGCTGCAGCTAATGAGGTTTGCTCCTGCCAAGGGGGGTCCTTCTGCCCTGTTATCTCTGCTGGTTCAGCACAGAAACATTTATTCCTGCATGTGCCCTGTGCCCTGTTTGCACCTCTTGCTCATCGCTGCTTTAATCACCCTCCTCAGCCCTCTGAGCTGTAATTTCACCTCATTACATCAGTGTGTTCCCAACAAGTCCATACATGTTCCCCAAAAACTGGGATGTGTCAGTCAAGGAGACCTCCAAGCTGCACTTGTTGGGAAGTGGCCCTGGAAAAGCCACCTTGTCCCAGTTTTATTCCATGGGATAGTGCAAATTTGAGGTGATTTGGGGCTGGGAAGAGGAGGGAAAAAATTACCTGGGTGGTTAATTACACAAATTGAGCAGGTTGCAGAAATCTGACTTCAGTCTTTGCTGTCCTGCTTGCAGGTGCTCAAATTCAGTACATTGATACAGATTTGGCATTAACTTGCATAAAATACCCTCTGCTAGGAAAAGTATCCAGAAAGCAGCTTCATGTTACTATATTGAAGCCTTTCAGTAACTGCCTAGTGCAAATGATAGTGCAAAGAGGCCAGGCTGTGGTGCTACTCCTAATATTCACCTGAAACACTCATTTTTAAATGGTCTTTTGGGGAAATTGTTGTGCAGAAAAATTCCCATTTTCTGTTTTTAACAATCCATTTTTGTAGGGCTCAATTCCACCAGTAGTTACGCTGGTGACAGGATGCATCTGCCATAAGGAGTGCAAAGCCCTCCTAATAATGCACGCAAATAACCCAACCTTTGCTAAACGTTAGCAGCTAACAAACACAAATGTTATGCAATGCTTTTATTGCAAAACCAGTTAAACAGGAGGAAAAGCAAAACTGATTGTTTCAATTTAAAGTGCAGCACTGGCAAAGTGCTCTGCAAATCTTCCAAAATCAACCGCTGCTGACAGGGACCCTGTCACGGGTGATGGCCACAATCTGCTGCAGTTCCACCCTACCAGAAAAACTACTGTTTGCATTAATCTCTTATTTAAACCCATTAAATGGGGCTGTTCTCGGGATACTCTTCCAAA
>NW_010587332.1:7626-21316 GCF_000705375.1 Tinamus guttatus
GGAATGGGAGAACAGAAAAGCAGTTAGTCCCATCTTGGTGTTGCTGGAATGTCTCCTTAGCTGGAATGACCTGCATGTGGCTAATACTCCAGCTCGGCATGTCCTGAAGGCATAGGACATGGCATGGGGCCTCGTTCAAATCTCCTGCAGGGCTCCTTGGGAACACAAGGTGCAAGACAGGGAAGAAGAGTAGGAATGTAGCCTGCATGACATGTGGTGCACTCTTTTTCTTCCATGTCTGTCCCCAGCCCATTCACAGAATCACAGAATGGTAGAGGTTTGAAGGGACCTCTTGAGATTTTCCAGTCCAACTCCCCTGCTCTAGCAGGGACACCTAGAGCACGTGGCACAGGGTGGCATCCAGGCGGGTTTTGAAGATCTCCAGAGAAGGAGACTCCACAGTCTCTCTGGGCAGCCTGTTCCAGGGCTCTGTCACCCTCACAGTAAAGAAGTTCTTCCTCACATGGAGATGGAACTTCCTGTGTTTCAACTTGTGCCCATTACCCCTTGTCCTGTCGCTGGCCACCACCAAGAAGAGTGTGGCCCCATCTTCCCTACAATCACCCCTCAGGTACTTGTACATAGTGATCAGATCTCTCAGTCTTCTCTCCTCCTGATGCAGGCCGGGATCCCATTGGCCTTCTTGGCCACGAGGGCGCATTGCTGACTCATGACTAACTTGTTGTCAACCAGGACTCCCAGATCCCTCTCTGCGGAGTTTCTTTCCAGCAGGTCAACCCCTAATCTGTGCTGGTGCCTGGGGTTATTCCTCCCCAGGTGCAGGACCCTGCGCTTGTCCTTGTTGAACCTTATGAGATAAGGCATCTCATAAATGCATCAGTCTCAGAGATTCTGAGAGGCTGCTTTTTTAAGTCCCCTATATGCTCTTGGATGCATGAAGAAGAAAGAATGCGTTCAGCCTGTGGAAGATGATAATTTGAATTGCCCCCGCTGCATATATTCAGTGAGATCTGCAGCCTCCAGGAGCTGTTCCTCTCTCTTCATCCTCATAATGTGGGCTGATTGGAGATGCAGCCCTGCTAGTAAAATGAACCTGGCAGTAAAGCCTTTAAGTGCAGAACTGGAACGCAGATTTTTGCAATTGAACTATAGACACATGCTCGATACAGCGTGCAGTAATTGCTGGGAAGAGTAGGAAAACCCCGTGTTATGTAACACTCCTAACAAACCTACAGGAGACAGGTATTAATACAGCACCGCATAACAATACAGCCATTTGTCAAAATGCAGCTGAGGCCTCCAAGTGCTGCTGCCACGTGCAACGAAGAAGGAAGCATGTATTCCTTAATGTATATAATACCTATTTTAGTCTGAAGAAAAATCACCTGGAAATATAGTCACCTTAACGGGGGAGAACTGTGACTTTAACGCCAGCAGTTTAAACTGGCAGCCGTTCCCATAAGAGCCCTTCAAGAATTGGGGAAATTATTCTGTAGCCCTAAGAGCAGCATACGGAAACCTAATGACAACATCAGACAGCGCAGTGTGGTGGGCCACAGTCATAACAACAAGGAAGTAAGGGGGATACCCGTTTCACTCCGAATCGTACTTGTTTTTCCTTTAATTCCTGACCTGTGTCCTCCTGACCCATTCACGTAGCAGATGTTTTCTGACTTCCCTCCTTTTGCTTTTATACTCTTTTCCTGACAAAACTGAGGGGGCTAGCTTGGCAGAAGTGTCAATAGGCCTCTTTTTTGTCCTTTCTACCAGTGATTTAATTTATCCTGAGTACTCACATTTATTGCAGAAAAAAAAAGCTATTGTAAAAACCATCACAGTTAGCCAAAGAGACACTGGAAGATACTTTAAAGCCCCCATGCTTGCTGTGCTTAGCAAGGCTTGCCATCCTGCTTATTTCTGCCTAGGGGAATTTGGTTGGCATTTCTCCAAGTCTTGCAAGTTGCCTTGAGGATACACCATCAGTTAAGGCTGCATGACTGATCAATTCTCTCTTCCCATTCTCCCTTTTCCAACTTAATCTTTTCAGCTGGATATAACCAAAAAAAAAAAAAAAGGCTCCCATGGCAATAGATAGGTAGATAGATTACAGTCAATTACAAGAAACTGCTATTGATCAAGGCTGCTTTAGAAGTATATGTGCGTTCTGCAATCAAGCTTACAATACGGTTTGTCCTAGATTCAGCATCTATTTCAATAAAATAGGGAGAGAAGAAAATGCCACTCATTTTTAAATAAAAAACTTTCAAGCTATCCTTGCGGATTGCTTTGAGGATATAGCACAGATCAAAGCTGCTTTGAGAAATCATCTATTCTGCTTCAACTCTGATAGCACATTGTCCCTACAAAAATTAAGGCAGTGTAAGATATCAAAGCAGAAAGTATATTTTCAGTTTCGAAGCAGTGTTCTCAAACTGGAGCAGTCTGACAGAATAAAAACTTCTTCGTGTAGAAGAACTACAAGAGGGCAAGAGTGGCAGTGACCCCCGCCATCACAGAGTCCAATACATGAACCCTTATGGGCACCATACGAGAAAGTGCTTCATAAATGAAACGAGCCCCATCTTAGTGTTAGCGATGTCATCTGTGCTGATCAAAAGCCTTGGTCAATACCTGCTTCTCAAAACTGACTGGAATCCATCGATGAGGAATAAATTAGGCATTAAGATTTACGTGAAACTTAATTCCTTTATTCATTAGGAGCTTTATTCTAACTTCCAGGCTAAGTATATTCACGGGTAATTTATTCTTTTCATCCTCCCGTTGACATTGTCTGTTAACTAATGTGCCTCTTTTTTCCCTTTTGATGCCTATTCCTTAGGCACATAATCACATCTCCTTTCAGCTTTTTGCCAAGTTTAGCAAAGCCGACTTTTTGGCACTCCATTTGCGTGATAGCTCATCTTTCCTCTGAAAAACTTGGTATGCTTTTCTCTGTGCTCATTCCAGTCTGAGTGCATCTTTTTGGAATACAGGAATTACACAGTAATCTAATGAAAGTCTCACCAAGGTGCTCTATAGTTTAATTTGCTCTTTTCTCTGCTATCTCTCTGCTCTATCTTCTCAGTATTTATTTCTTCTGTCATTCTATTTTCTCGGGTTTCCACTTCCTCCTATCATTTCTCATTTCCACATTGACTGCTTTTGGTTCTGCTTCTTTTCTTCACTGCTTCTTTTCTGTTAGAAGATCCCCTCCCCCCCCAAAAAAAGAAAAAAATATCAGGTCCCCTTTTCCAAACGTGACCATGCTGAAGAATAACCGGTCCGCAGGTAACAGGTTTCTTTGGCTCTAAGCTTGAACGGAGCTGTCGGATTCAGCCTAGCAAGTCTCTAAGCACAACTTCTTACCGCGCAGCTCTGCTGCTGCTGTTCTCCCTCACTGTGAAGGGTTCCTGTGTGTTGTCTACGCGGAGCATTGGAAAGGCCTGATTTAGGAGGTGGGAGAAGCAGACCTTGCTTCCTGCCACAAGTGGTTTCATGCCTTTAAGTTGTAATTTACCAAGGGAGTCAGTCCAGATAACATATAAGTAACTTGTCTTCCATCCTTTTTGGATAGAGCTTCTGTCCTGGTGGGTTTTGTTTGTTTGATTTTGATGTTTGCTGTGTTAGCACAGAAAGAGATTTCTTTTTTTTAAACTTGAGGTTCAGTTACTTCTCATTAAGTTCGGTTCTTTTCATAAAGCAGATATATACCTTTTCTTACATGTTACGGCTCTCGCTTAAAGTTGAGGTGAATCCAAGATCTTGTCTATGAAAAGGATAAAGGAAGTTTGAGGGGAAGATGAAACCCTCCTATCATCCTAGGGCACAAATATAGCTGGTACTACATGTCATGCCACAGTAAGACCACATCTATTTCTTGCAAAGATATTTAGCTAGTAATAAATAAAGTGATGTGGGATCCTTAAGGGAATGGCAAGTGGAACAAAAGCTAATGTGAAAGTTGAGACTTTAATGACCTTGACAGTGTCCCTTTAAATTACATGTGGTAAAACCAACGAAGCTAAAGTGTTCTGTGGTTATGCGTTTATTTGTAACAAATGGTTGCACAAATATTTGGCTCATAATGATGAACTAAATGGTATGACATTTGCCTGGGAAAATTAATTACTCTAACAAGTGTTGTACAAAATATGAGATAATCATGTAATGTATGTGTATACTGCAGAATGTTTCTGAATGACTAAGTTATTACCAAAGGAAATTTATGAGAAATAAACAAGGAATCCTCATAGATGCTGTAAATGTCATGTTGCGCTCAAGGGCCTTTTGCAACTGAATAATTTTCATGTGGATGATGAGGATGGGATCATGCAGGGAAAAATCAAGTTAGAATGAATTAATTTTTGTATTCACATGTAATTTTATTGATATTAAATGTAGCTCTGATGTTTGTTTCAAATGTAGAAGATTTCTTAACAATGGAAATGACAAGATCAAATCAGGCTGAACTTAGTGATGCAGTGAGCCCAAATTTTCAACTATCTAAAATGAAGCAGAGCTGCTTCTTAAAGAAACAGGGAATACAGCAGTCTTGAGAGTCAAGTTATAGCTGCTGGTTTGGGCGAAATGTTGTTGCCTGTGTTATATAGCTTCATATTTTGGAGGGATGAGGCACTCTACCTTGAGCGTCTTGCCTGTGGAAAGGCTGTTCTCCGTGCGGTTCTTGTTTCTCACCTGCAGAGAAGGCTCAGCGACGACCACGGCTTTGTCCTCCCCTGCCATTAAGATGCGCTGCAGAGGCTTCATGAGATTACACATGTCAGGGAGGAACGGCAAGCATTCAAGCCGTGAACTGCCGAGGGAAAAGCAGGTATATACTTTTCTTTTCAGGCAGAGAACGTAAAAGGAGACAGACCTGATCTCTAATTAGTAGCAGAAAATAAAACAGTAAAAAGAAAGTTATGCAAAAAAGTGGGGGGGGTTGTTGTTGTTGTTTTGTTTTGGAGTTTTTTGTTTTGTTCTGTTTTGTTTTTGAGCAGGTGGCTGATGGGCTGTGATGGTCTTTAGCTCTCCAGCCCCATATGAGGAAAGTGCTAAACCAGGGCACAGCCTGCTCAGGTAACGCGTCACCAGCATTTTGTCATGCAGAAGGTGCAGGAAGCAGCTTCCACGGGGGCATTTCTAGAGTCACTTCCAACCGCTAGAGAGGAACAAAGAATGTGAGGGTGGAGAAGTGTAGCATTTGTAAGCATCAGGAAACGAAGGACAGAGAGCATAAACCTGAAGACAAAGGACTTTAAAGACAGCAGACAATGAATGCACAGCGTATTGGCAGGTGGGCTCTCCTGGGAATCGAATCTATGGAAGAAAAGAGCTTCAGCAAGAGTTGGTGGTTCATAAAAAATGACACTGGGAGCAGGATCACAAAATTAATTCAGTGTGTAGAATGGATAAGATAAGCAGTGAGAGATAGCTGTGAAGTCACAAGCTCTTCGATGATCTCAAGTGCAAGAAGGGAGTGCAGAACACCGAAACTGTCAAATACCTAAAAATGAATGTTCAAGAAAAAACTTAGCATGAAAATACAGAGACAAAATCAGAAAAACTAAGGCACAAAGCAGAATACTTATTCTTTGCTTGTACTAATACGGCCTTTTAAGGACATTAGTATGAAAATTGAAAACAAAGAGAAAAGTTTCTCCATGAGTAGAAAAACCAACTAAGGATGCAGAGCAGCTTAGAGAGCCTAGTGCCTTTTTGAGGAAGAACAGAAGAGGACAAACCTAGTGCCAGGTAAAAGTGGTGGCAGGAAGTTGTGGAGCTACGGAACTAGAAATAATTGCCATCCCCTTAATTCCTGAGGAAAGACTAAAACAAATAATGGGGCGATTTACAATTCTCTTAAATTTAAAAATGAAATGCAGCTTGACATGATCAGTTTTTACAGAAACCACCATACTTCCTTCTGTGACCAGGAAATAGCGTAGGTGTAAGAAAAACAGTATGGGCTGCGCCCAGGGAAACTGTGGGCATGTGTGTGTGACTGAGCCAGGCGGCAGAAAACGATGTGGGGAAGGAAAAGACCCCAAAGGGCTTGTGGATAAGAGGCGGCCAACTTTCCCGGTGCTGGCAGTGGTTCCCTCTGCTTCCACACCCTGGATGCTTGGGGTAATGCCTGGAGGGAGCCTCAACGCTGGGAACAGCAGCGCGTGGTCAAAGATCTCCCCAGAGCTGTTGTCTTTGTCTGTATTTTCCTATGTCTTTTGCCAGTTTCTCATATGAGCCTCTCAAAAGCAGGCTGGCTTCCTGCAGCGCCGACCCTGTGGTGATGGTCAGGCATCACCTGCAGCACCACATCCAGCACCGCACCCAGCGCTCGGCGCGCTCTTTGCAGAGGCCTGGAGCCAGGCGGTGGGAAGAGCAGCTCATGGAGAAGAGCCAGATCGTCCTGAAGGCCAGCAAACAGGGGAGTCATCAGAACAGGGAGGGAAGAGAGGCTCCAGCACCTAGAAATACTCCTGGAGCATTCGGGAGTTACAGGAAGAGTATCCTCAGCTGTCCTCTCTGGTCAGATACCCTCAGTTGTCTCAGCTGGCCACTGCTGCCGAACTGCATGTGTCCTAGGCCTCCTTGAGAGGACTCTCTTCCCCTGCTCTGTCTGCAAGGCCCGGTCAAAACCACTGGTGAGGAAAGGCTGCAGGGACAGGGCTTGCTCAGGAAAGCTAACATAAGGCACGGTAATGGTCTTCAGATACAGACAACAGTGTTGCAAAGAGTAAGAATATAATTTGTTTTCCCTAGTGATAATGCACTTACCCTGTAAAGCGCTCGAGAAGAGAGGCCAGGAGTGTAAGAGCCCTGCAGACCAGAGCATCTCCATCCTCCAGCCCTGTAGGAACAGGCTAGATGTGCTCCTGCTGGCGATGGGTTAGGCGAGGCATGGGTCCACCCCTGGGCCAGTGGGCTGGTGTAAATGAGCTTGTGCGAGCTCTGTCAGCCCTGTGTCTCACCCTGGGTGCTACGTGTTTATCTGCAGCAACGCCTGGGCAAGAAGCCCTGGGGAAACGTAGTGGAATCAGGCGGCTCTCGCTGCTGCAGATGTGACTCCCTGCGAGCTCCAAGGTGCGTGTTCAGGCTTGTCCCCGAGGGCTGCTTTCCTCGCGCACAGCCAGCAACTCTGCCCTTACCCCGAAACTGCACGGGAGACCGCGGGCTGGTGCAGCTCCCGGGGCAGTGTGTCTGCAGAGGAAGCTGTGCCAGGCGCCCCGGGCAGAAATGCAAAACCTTGGTGGTTCACCAGCGAGTGAACTGCTCTCTGCTGGAAGAGGCACAAACGTGAGAATCAAGCTTTTCCATTAAGAAATTAAGGCAGGATCCGAAGCACCGCTACCCAAGCCCTTATGCTACTTGTATTTTAGCTGTTACCAGCATAGTTGTTGGTATTCTCATTTCTGAAGGAGTGCATGGTGTTTTTGTAATCTTGTGAGTCTCTTGAATCACTGGGGCTTCATCCCCACATTGTGTAGGACAGCACTGCTCTATCGTCCACACAAATTTGTAGGTTTTGTTCTCACATCATGAAAAAAATCAGAAGTGCCACATCTACCTCCTTTTGACTTCCTTAACTCATACCCTTATGAGAGTTTCCTACTTAAATCAAACCACGTCCTTAATCTTAATTTATTTTTTCCACAACTTTATCAATTTTAATTGTGTCTTATATTCCTCTATTTCTTGATAGCGAAAGGGCTAACATTAGCCTGTAGGACCAGTTGGACAGCTGTTCTGACGTAGGGTGCAGGCTCTGCGTAGATATGTCTGATGCAGTCTGGGTAAATATGTGCCCGGTGGGCACTGAAGAAAATGCAATGTCATTTCTGATCCATGAAATGTCTCTACTGGGCAGACAAGGGAGAAGGGACTTGGAGATGCAGAAGAAGATTCTCTCCCAAACTTTATTTTTACCTCTATGCAGTATGAAGGACAATATTTCCAAGACCCACACATGTGGGACATATTTAGATGAGTTGTGAAACTGCCTTCTTCCTTAATAAGGTAAATAATCATTAGTTGTGTTCTGTTTGCTTCAGCCTTGTAATAGATTGGAAATGTAAAAATTGATGGTGCTTGGTAGCTGTTGTAGCTAAGCTATTATGATCAACCCAGACACTGGAATATTTTGAGTAATTTACAGGAATATAATCCACAGAGATTAGTGAATTAAAATACAGGCTCTGTGTGAAGCAAAATATTTTATAAGCATGTGGCTTCTTAGAAAGGATTTCTTATTTTTTGATAGTCTGCAGTTCAGGGAAATTGAGGTGTGAAAACCCAGTCAAATTTATAGATGAATGCTACATATTCCTAAATAACATTGAGACCATTTGCTGATACTGTGAATTAAATTATTAATATCCCTAATCAAGGGCATTTTTTCCAATAATCAGTTCGGTTATTTTGCAGAAAACAAATCCGTTATATACTTAGTAGAGTGACTCTACCGATATGAGGGAATCCCTCCCATAGATGACCTGCAAAACATGTCCTGCAATGACACATAATATCCAGGGAGAAGCAGGTTGTGTGTTTTACAAAGGTGAAAATCACAGTGTTGAAGTTACAAAGATCCAAATTTGGCCTGTTACACCTTTTTCCACTTTCATATCTAGCTTCAAAGCCAACCTTTTTTTTTGTTTTTTTTTGTTGTTGTTTTAACAAGATTTTCCCCACAATGCTGGCATTCAAATAGTTATTCCAAGCTCAAATGCAAAGTATTACTACTCACCTGGAACCTGTAAGCAACCTTGAAGCAGGAACCCCTTGTGACACCCTCACAAGGGACCTAGGGCTGAGAAGAACGTTCCTCTGGTGGAGAAGCAGAGGTGGCTCTTTGTGAGTGCCCTTCTACCCGGGTGTCCCCTTGCACCACCCCAGGAGGGAAGGGACACAGAGCTTGTGTTGCCTTGCAGCCGCGGGCAGAGGGGCTGCGGAGCAGAGCTCTGGGCAGGGTGACCCGCCTGGGGGAGCTCCGTTACCAGCAGCAGGTCTGGAGGGAACTGCAGGATCACAGGATAATTCAGGCTGGAAGGGACCAAGGGAGAACCTTTAACTCTGATCTCCCGCTCGCAGCAGGATTGGCTCTGAGATCAACCCAGGTTGCCCAGAGCTTTCTCCAGCTGGGCTTGGAAGCCCCCAGAGACGGAGCTTACATGATGTCGCTGGGCAGCCTGTGCCAGCATTCGTCTGTCCTCGTAGGGAAAACTTTGTCCTTATGTCCAGTCTGAACAGCTCTTTGTTTACAACTTATGCCCTTTGCTTCTCGTCCTCCCTCCGTGCAGCCCTGCGAGGAGCTTGGTTCCCCCTGCTCAGTGACATCCCCATGAGCATGTCCAGGCAGCTATTAGGGGAATCCAAAGCCCTCAGTCTTCAGCAGCTGGACAGGCAGGCATAGCATTTTTTGACCATCACTATTTGCCTTTTTATTTAGAGTCAGACTACAGTGAGACTCCCATTCCAAGGGTATAAATAAGTTCATGATTAACTAAGTTGTCTTCTTCCTGGATGTCATGCCATATTGAAATGAAATAACAACCAGCTGGACATATGCACAGATCGGACCTTGTATTTGCTGGCAAGGAGTTTATTTGTGCCGAGCCCCAGACATCCCCAGAGCCGCTGTGTTCACTGCTGCTTGCTGGTCTTTCTCAGCCGTGGCCATGGAATGGGGCAGTGGACGTAGCAGGAGACCTGCTGGAGTCCTCTCTGTGGAGCTCTGGGCTTCTCTTTCTAGCCCAAAGATCTCCAGAGTCAAACAGCCCTACAATGACGCCCTTTGCTCTGAACACACTTTCACCCTTAACGAAGGGATCCCTATCAGGTTTCTAGCAAAAATCTGTTTTCGGGGTAACGCCACCTCACAGACCTCCCTGTCCTGGGAGTTGCTCAAGATGAAACAAGAATGCAGCAGCTGAGGAACAACAGTTTGCACTGGTTTATGTCCCTCAGGTAGGATGATGGATTGGCATCTCCACGCCAAAGATCCCAACTGTAAACCCCCTTCACGTCCTGTCCATTAACATTCCTTACCCCTAGCACAGGGCTTATTACCTTGCAAGAGAGGAGGATGATTTCTCTGTAGGCTTTACAAGCAGGGAAGTAAGTAAGTGCTCCACTTTCTTGCTCTCTGGGTAGAGATCAAGAGTCCCACGTTGTCTTCTGCAGCTGTAATGTCTGGGGAAGACTGAGCCTTAAACTATGTCCATATTGCTTGTTTTTTTCTCTGAATTACTCCTCTGTCATAACTTTTGCTTTGGAGCACAATCAGATCCCTTGAAATGGTTAGCAGTTCTGCTAAGTGTTAAACATGCAGCTCTATTAGATAAGTAAAATTAATTTATCTGAAAATAAGAAAAAAACTCAGTATAATCAGATTAATTTAATGAATGGCAGTAACATCCTTTGAAACAGAATGATGCAATATCGGCTACATTTGCATTTTTTGCTGATCTGGGAAGAAAAAAATATGTACCTGAGAAGATCAGCATCAGAGTATTAGAGAGGTTTTTTTTTTTTTTTCTGTTGCATAATTTTTTAGAACCAGACTTATTTACTCATCGATCAAAAGTTAAACCTGTAAGACTCAATTAATGCATGGCACCATTCCCTTTGAGTATAAACATGATTCACAATCAGTGCATAAGGAAGAGGAGCTTTTGCTTAGTTTAGCTACATGACCTGCTTAGTTCTCAGAGGGACCATCAAACTGAAATTAGACAGTTTAAAAAATCATTCTAAATAAATTCAGGAGCTAATGGAGGCTGGGATTTCTCATCTAATTTGCATAATTTTACCATCACATTTTTCGTTTTCATCAAGTTTCTTTCTTAAGTGAGAACACGAAGGTGAGGGATTTTTTTTTAATTAACGTTAATCACAGCTTCCCAGCGTGTGCATGGAGGGCTCTGTCAGGCGTAGCACAACGTCAGCCCCTCACCAACAAACGGGCCACGCTCTGCTCCCCGCCCCCGCCGGCCGCAGCTCCCTGCTTGCAGTGCCAGGTCAGCTGCGGGCTACTGGGCTTGGGCTGATACAGGTTCGTGCAGGGCCAAGTTGCCAGCAAGAGCTGGGTAGAAACTCCCTGTTTTTCAGATGATAACGTATCAAAGCAAGGCACTGGGAAAGGGAAGGGCCGTCCAAGTGAAGCCATTTAGTTTGTCATCCGCAGGGTCAGGATTCCTGAAAGCGCTACCAGCTGGGAGACTCCTCAGGATGCAACATTTGCATTATTTGCTGCAGAGTATTTGCAGTAGGTTTGGGAAACAGCAACAATGCTCAGAGGGGAGGAAATAAAAAAGATCCTTCAAAACAAACATTTTAGCCACAGCAGTTTTGTGCTTTCGTACATACAAGACAGGGGCCAGCTGCTTGTTCCCAGGGAGAGGATGTGCAGCAGTGAGGCTGAGACTCCCAGCCATGCTGGATCTCTCAGGGCTGTGATTTGCTTGTCTAAACACAGGGACCCAGTGCCATGTGAAATAAACACCCTACAGTGCACAGATCATCCACACAAGGAGGCAGTGATGGCACAAGACCGTACAGGGTCCCATATGGATGGCTTGGATATCCTGAGGCATCCCAAAGGTGCTGGACCCCTGTGTTCAGCCACGTGAGTCCTGTCCACTCTGGTGCCCCACTGGAAAATTAGATGGCACCCAGATCTGCAAAGGCCTGAACAAATAATTGCACACATGCAGTGGCCTATAAGATATTTTACCAAAGAGGTCCACCAGATGAAAATTTAATACACTTAAGAGGGCAGAATGCCTGAAACAGCACGAGGCTACCAGGAAAGCTCTTTGCTGCAGGACCATAGGTGACAGGAATTCATAACTGGAAGAGACACCCTTACAGCCCCATGCACTCGGCAGGGCTGAGTATTTCTGAACTTTCAGTGCTAGATATTTGCTTAATCTTCCCTTTGAAAAGTTGAAAAAAAAAAGTCCTGGTGGAACCTCTTCCAGTGCTGCATGACTCCTGTCATTAGGAATTTTTCTGTGTTGCCTAACCTAAATCTTCTTTACTTCACTTTAAGCTGATTTCTTCTTGCCCTTCCCTTGGTGGACATGATGAGCAGTTGATCATAATCCTCTTTATAACAACCTTGTACATACTGGAAAACTAGGAGACAGATTTTCTGAGAACCTGGTTTTGGTCTTAGAATAACACTTCCAAATTATTTCCCTTTTGTTCCAGTTGGCCACAAACAGCCAACAACAAAATAGCCAATTTTTCTAAAAGAAAGAGACAGGGAAGATCATTTGATAACCACCTCCATCCCTCTGCAAACGTGGGTTTTAGTCCTCTGAGAGGCGACCTGTCAGACACTAAACCGATGCCCTGTCAGTGCCATGTGTAATCTGTAAATCCTTACAGTGAGATAAAGGTCTGCAATTTTGTTCCAACAAAAATGTTTGCAGAATTCAACTGACTGGTGCCTCTGATCCGCTACTGAACTTGCAGTGGCCTATATGACTAGTTGCTGAGCCAAGGAAAGCTATGTTAGGTAATCTGGATATTAACGCTATAGACCTCCCGCTCCTTACAAAGCTGGAGATTAAGAAAGGCAATGCAGATGATCAACAAAATCAAAAGAGACTGAATTGAGAAACCACGGAGGCAGCATTTTCTCAGCCATACAGACACAACAAGCGTTGCTACTTCAGTTATGTGTGTTTGACTCCTAACTCAGAATGTGCATGTGCAGGTATAGGGTGCCTGTCCTCTTCAGCAAGAAACCTCTTGCACAAAATATAATTTGCCCTTTCTGAAAAATGAAACCTGTTTGTCTTGGAACAGGAGTCCATCTTAAATCTAGAATAAGTTCACAATATTACCATTCTTCTTTGAGAATGCTGACAGGTTTAAAAAGCAACGCGAGCAACTGTAGATTTTTAGTGCTACCATCGTAATAATCTGAATTGTTATAATAATCTCAATAACCTAAATTAGAATGGTAGCATCAAAAATCCACAGTTCTTGTGGTTTTAGATTATTGAGCGAGGGGGATCGTGGGCGTCACTGCTTGTTATCCTGAGAAGATCAGTTTGAGAAAGAAGCAAGGAGCAAACAAGAGCGTATACTCCCGGCCGGGACAGCTGAGCAAACTGTCCTTATCTTTTCCTCCCTTCTCTGGGAAAACGATCGGCCTGCTCTCACGGCACAGCCGATGAGCTCGAGCTACGGCTCCGTAGCCACAACAGGCGGTGTCTTCAGCAAATCAAGATGAGGGGTGGGTGCCAGCGGCTTCTCCAGGGCCCAGAGCCAGCAGCTGCCTCATGGCAAAGCTCTAAAGGGCTCAGGGAAGAGGCTGACCAGGTCTGAAGGAAAGTCAGTACCAAAACTAACACAGGTTGCACAGCAAAGACCTCGCTTTTAGACCTTTGTAGAATTGCTTGTGCTCAAACTTCTCTCCAAAAATACAAGTTTTGCCTGCTTTGTAGCTCTTCAGAATAGCGAAGAGGGGCAAAAGTGCAGGGTTACAGTGCCAGACAGCGACTCGTAACCCAAGTCAGCCAGAACAGAGAGCGACGCGCATCCATTACATGACCTAAAGAACGAAACATGCTTTTGTAGCCTTAGTCGTCTTTCCCGAAACAGCCGGTGCAGCGCGGGCAGCGCCGCGGTGACGGGCTTCGGCTCCCCGCTATCTTTGCGGCCTGCCCCCCTGCCCTGCGGCCCGCTCGGCGCGCAGCCCTGACACGGCCCAGGT
>NW_010587332.1:21995-45318 GCF_000705375.1 Tinamus guttatus
CAGAGAGGTTGTGGAGTCTCCTTCTCTGGAGATCTTCAAAACCCGCTTGGACACAGTCCTGTGCCACGTGCTCTAGGTGACCCTGCGTGTGCAGGGGGGGTGGACTAGATGATCTCTAGAGGTCCCTTCCAACCTTCAGCATTCTGTGATTCTGTGAACTGCTTAACCTGGTCACTTGTTAAATCCTGGCTGTGCTGTGCACGTGAGAGGCAAAGAATAATTGCTGTGTGCTTTCAGGCTGTAGAGATCACTCTTGCAGACTTTTTTGTACCTGGCTGAAGATGTCCAACCAAACTGACCCAAGAGGGGCTGCAATACTGCTGTCCCGCCTGCAACGCTCCGACGTGTGCAACAGGCTGAAAGGGCAGCCCAGGAGGCCCTGCTAAGGGCAGCGCAATCGCTGCAGCGAACACTGGAGCAAGGCTGACGGCAGCTTCACGCTGGGGCTGCTGTGATTCCTCCCACTGCACAGGAATACCCGGCTTTTTGAAATGCTCTATATCCCCTATCCTAGAGGCGTATGAGCCTGCGCTGAGCAGAGGATTGAACTGAACAACTTGCAGAAATCCCTTCCAGCCTCAGCTATCCTATCTTATATATGTAAGGATGATATTGTAACAGTGCCAGGGTATATGGCTACACAATGTCTGCATAGGGTAGCATGGAAAAGTGCCCGTTAGCTCTGACACCGTGAAGCAAGGACATGCATTGATCATGTTTGCTGGACATGTTGTGTGGAACTTGGAGACCTGGTGTCTGCTTAGGAACCCCCAGCCACTCAGCGGGTCAGTACTGTGTGTTCCAGCTATGAGCTTCCCGGTTCCAGGTGGGATCAGGGGTGCCTTTGCTGAGCCCTGGAGCCTGGCCCAGGCGAGCCGGCACGTCGCACCCGCAGGGCAGCTCCCACATGGAGTAGAGGCCAGGACAGAGCACCAAGCAGTGCCGTGGGAGGCCAAGGAGAAGGCAGCTCTGCGCAGAGCTGGAGGAGGGTCGGCCCCAAGGGCTCGGCACTGCGCCAGAGGTGGAGGGGGGTAGGTCAGCGCCTCGGCCTCCGCGTGTCTGGGCCTTGGCAGCTCTTTTCATCTGCTTCCTCCTTGGGCCTGCCCGGCAGCTGCTTCACTGCTGCAGCTGCAAGGGGGTCCCATGACCCCGGCACAGGGCACATGGTTGGACCGCGCAAGAACCGCCCGTGGCTGACGAGAGTCAGGCCGGTCACCTCTGCTGTGGTGACTTTAGGATTGGGGTCCGCACAAGCCCTGGAGCAGGAACCCCTCATGGTAGGTGCTGTGTAAAGTGTATAGGCACAGTGGTCACTGTAGATGGGGGGGTTCCTAAACAGCAGCTTTGTGCTCCTCAAAGCTCCCCTGACTTTCCCAGTGGTATCAATTGCCCTAATGCTACATTTTTGCCCTCCTCAAACTCTCAGACAAGTCCAGCTACAGCGACGCTGCTGCAGCTGGGTGCTGCAGAAGCACAGCAAGCTCTCCATGTGGCTGGCATCTTCTGGCATACAATTCTTCCTCCCAGATGGAGTTGGGCTGATTTATTCAACCATGCAGTGCAGAGGAAAGTAGCTTCTCCTCTTAAGAGCTTCAGATTTTTCTAGCTGTCTCCTTATTTTTTTTTCTCCAGTAGAGATCCTCACAGATCCTCCTCAGACAGGTACCAAAATCAGGTCCTGGAGAAGGTAAACAAAACTCTGTCCGCAGCTTGTAGTCACAAGCTTCCTCCCGCCTGATCTCGCCCTTAAGGCCCTTTCTGTTGTTGGAGCTCCTGGCGATCACTTGCCAGGGCCCCAGACGCAGCCCCTGGCCCAGGGGCACGGCCTGACCTTGGTACGGATACAGTGGGAGCAGCAGCTATGGACAGTCTCATTTGGGAGCTGCAGCGCCCTGGCATTTACATCTGAAAAATGCTGCATAATCCCATGCGTACATGTAATTGCTATTGTTATAATGATGCTTAGATGTCAACTGGAGGCATTTGAGAAATGTTCTTCCTATAGCATCTAGGAAAGAATGAGCTTTCTTTGGTTAAAATGCAGTTCTTGGTGTGCTAAAATGGGACAAACCAAAGAGGAGAAGTAATCCTGGAAATGTGGCATAGCAAATTGTGTTTGTGTGTATTGTGTCAAAATACTCACTGTCTTCATGAGCAACAGCTAACCAAGATGTGTTTCATGCCCTCAGACGCAGACCTTTTTCCTTGACTAGCTGACAGGAGCGCAGTAACACGCTGGTAGCAGAGCACAAAAATTGTCAGTAATTTTCGTTTCAAAATGGGAAAAACCTCTAAACTACCGCACAGAAGAGAGCCCTGCCATTTCATCCAGGTACCTACCAGCAGCTTAGCTGCCCCTTCAAAACATGCAGTTTCCCATTTTTCACAGCTCAGCTTTCCAAGGTAAGAGGGCTCCTGTGATCATGCTTTGTGTCTGTCAGGCTCCCTTCAAGAACTTGTGACCCAGATCAACCATGTTCCATAGGCTGGTGTCGGAGTTGGGAAGTTCATAGAAGCTGCAGGAAAATAAGCTGGGTAGAGGACAGAGAGCTCATTAATGCTCCACTTGGGGAAAGAAATGAACATGGCAGTGGAGGCAAGGATGAACTCAGGTAAATGGAATATACTCCCCTGGGCAACACAGTATTTAACCAGCCTGAGATAGCAAATGGAGAAGTTTGCTCATTATTTTTATTTACCACTTCAACTCTTATTAGACACCAGACAACCCACAAAGGACCGTGATGTTTTGAATACCTTAACGGTGGGAAAAGCTTCACACGAAGCTCAGAGAGAAACAGAAGATTCACGTAGGTGAGTGGCTCTCTCCCGTGGAGAGTCTCCACTGCCTGAGTGGGGTTTTCAGGTTGCGAGACACAAGCAACTAGACCTTGTTCGTGTGGGCACCCGGAGCCCTGCCAGGCCACCCGTGCGGGGCAGAAAGAAGGCGGCTGGGCCCGCTCGGAGCTCTAGCTCTGCCCAGCGCTTGGAGGCCTCCCTCGTTTCTCTGAGCATCGCCTTCTCCAGGAAACTTCTTCCAAGCGGCCAGATGACCGCAGAGCGAAAGCCCTTTAATACGCTGGGGGCGGAGGGGAAGAGAGAAAGGAACATCTGGAAAACTGAGGCCGCGCAAAGATGAGTCACAGAGGCCGTATTCACATTTTTATTGGAGTAGCTCAGGTCCCTGAGGACTCGTCTTGGGGTGAAGAGTTGACAAGTTGAGAAAAGCAGAAATGGAAAACAGCATATTACAGAGTAAACAAGTTAGCAGAGTGACTACTAACCCCTCTCAAGGGCTTGGGTATCCCCTTCCAACATGTAAGCAATAAAAGAGCAGCCTTAGTGCTGGATAGGTCTCAAATTGTCTAACACCACAGTTGTATTGCTTTAAATCACATCAGTTTTGGTTAAGAATAGTGTGGACATAGTTATGCAGTGTAACTTACTCCAGCTTAGCCACGTGTAGTGCCGTTTTTCCTGTGTGAGAAGAGAAATACTGCACGCTGGTATAATTTTCCTTTGTGTTAGTATAACCATAATCACATGGGGATCTATATTAGTTAAGCTAATTCACTAAACAGTCCTATTCCTGTCTACAATAGATTGGGCAATAAAAAGGTGTGTAGAACAGACATGGAAATTTGTGTAAAGCTATAACATCCAGAGAACTGGATATTTTTATCCACTGTTATTAAACCTGTGGATATTACTGTATATAGATCCCTTTAGGTTTACAGAACTTTGTGGAAGGTTCACAGTTATTTTCTCTACTAAATATATTAACATAGGAGAAAAACACTTGTGAAACTGTAGAAACATTAGAAACTTCTTGGAAAGGTAAATCATGAGTGTAACATTGCCAGGACCTGTTCTCATATTGACAAGAAAGGACTTACCTTGATAAGTCCTATTAATGGTGGTTATTTGCATGAATCCTTTGTGCAATTGACTACAAATCACTTATATATATTTTACCTGTGGTGTGGATGTTAAAATAATATTTTTATAAATATGGTCACATTGTCACTTTTAAATGTATGTAGTCATGACTCACCACTGTTGTCAGTTTCTCCTGTAGAAGTGAAGTGACAGATACTTGGATCTATAGATACTTGGATTGCTTCTCATTTCTCATTTGCTTCTCATTTCTTCTTGGATCCCCTCGCAGTTATCAGTGTAAACTCCATTAGCCACTCACCAGTTCTCAATACTTCCATTTCCAGTAAGTTAGCATGACTGCTCCGCAAAAGCTCTCCAGTATCTTCCACTTCCTTTAGAATCCTAGGATGTGATTATTACTGCAGTCTGGGGGTTCTGTCAACTTTTCATAGTACTAATTGCCTTATTATCCACTCCAATGCAAGAGTAAAACCTTTTGACATTTTACTTCCTTCCCTGAGGAAAACAAATCCCGGTTCCTGGGATATTACCTTCTGCTGCCTCCATGATTACTGGGGCGAAGAATTCCTTCAGGCCGTTCGCCTTGTCGGCCTCATCTGTCACTAACTTTCCATTCCTGTCTCTCAATGCCCGTAATCACTTTGTAGCTTTTGTTATATTTTATCTCTTTTTTTTTCTTTTCCCTTTTTTTTTTTTAGTGATGTTGATAATGTTGATATTTATCAAATATTCTATTCCTTATTTTCCATTAAAATATATTTTCTTATTTCATATCATGCTCTGAAATACTTACCTTGCTTCAGTTTGCTATTTTTAAATTATTCAAGGAGTTTGTAGTAAAAAAAAAAAAGAATAAAAACTATATAATGCTTTTTTATGGCTGTTCCATATTTGAGAATTTCTTGCAGTGTCTCCAAGCAAATCACACATGTTCACAAATTCCTGTATGTCATCTACCAGAGGAGCTTAATTTTCTAAGAGCAAATCTGATATCACAAAAACATTTGGCATGCCTCTAACCTTCTCAGTGTTGATATAATTAACCTACATTTAAAATGAAAAGCTGGAATTAATTGCCGAGCCACATACAATCAGTTAGATGCTTTTTGAAAGAAACTATCGGTTAGTTTTTCCTGTTAAGTGTGAAAAGTTAGGACAGACGAGCCACAGAAGACCCTTTGCTAGGTGTGGTCTGAAGTTAAGGCCAAAAAAGCCAATCCTGGAAAAAGACTGAGGGGCTGAGTGGGCAGAGAGGCCCATAGAAGTCCCTGTAGATCCTAGGCTGTAGGCCCACGATCCATGGGACTGGTTTTCTCTCATTCCTTCCCAGTTTCTCCGTGTCCCTCTTGCACTGGGGGACCCGAGGAGCAGAGCTGAGCAGAGGCCGGGAGATCACAGCTTTCCATAGGTGCCCGTCAGGCTCCTGGTAAGGAGTCTCAGCGTGTGGTTCATTGTATTCGCACGGCGAATGCAGGGCTCATGCAAATTCAGCTTGGCATCTGCCCTAACCTCCGTGCCGTTTCCAGCATAGCTGCTCTTCAGCTACTTGTTGTATATGGGTTTACTGTGCCCAACGTAGAGCACTTGATACTTCTTGTTGACCAGCATGAGGTTTCTCTTGGCACAGTGCTCAACTTCCCAAGCTGGCCTTTGAATTTAAGATGTACAGTTCAGCATGCCAAACACCCTCCCTAATTCAGGGTCACCCACAGTTTTGGCAAGGGTTGGTATTCCGGACCATCAAGCAGGTTGCTGATGAAAACACCGAACCAGACTGGTGGAGCGGTAATCCCTGAGATGCTGCTTCTTGGCACTGCCAGATGCACCCCAAGACGTGGATCACTGGCCTTTGAGCCTGGCACACTGGGCAATTCTCAGCCTACGTAGGAGTCCAGTTTGCCAGGCTACCCTCCCTCCACTCACTACGGAGAATTCTGCACGAGGACGATGGCAAAAGCTTTCCTGAATCCAAGGCACCAACCTTCCTCTACACAGCCAGTCGCTGCAGCAGAGAAAGCCCAAGGGTGGCAAAGCATCGCTTCCCCTTGGCAAGTGGCTCACCATCCATATGCTTGGAATTCCAAACGTATTTCATGACGTTTATCTCACTTATCCTAAGTAAATACAGATGAGCAAGTCACTTAATGATCTTCTGTTAGAAAGAACAGGTAAAAATGGCCACTTCCTGGGTCAAATTCAGCTAACTCATTTTAGATGTCAATTTTAGAGCCACAGAAATGCCCATTTCCTTCCACTGATTCAAGGAAAGCATAAGGTAACTAGCTTGACACCCACACGCAGACACCTGGACTCCACTTCTATGCCTTTCCTTTGATTCTAATATACTTTGCAGTCTATGGTTTTCTGATTCTCTACAGACTACTTAGGGGACTCTAAATCCCAGAGATTACTTTAACAATATTAAAAGAGAAAAAAAAAATGTGTAGCCATGGTCTCATCAATTTCAATGTTTGCTCTACCTTTGTTTTCATAAAACTAGCTGTGCAATTATGCACAGGCTTAACCCTACTTGTATGAGCAGGCTCCAAAAAAAGTTCCTGCAGGACCTCGCATGCGGTTCATCTGGCACAAGGAGCTTATAGATCGGTAAGCTAAGCATCATGCTTGAAATTATAGAAATAAAAAGTGATTTCTGAATATTTCTAATCTTAAAAATCATACACAGTTATAAGAGCATTAAGGATATAAAATCCTTTATTCCTGTTTATTCATTTATTTTCCCAATTGGATTCTGAAACAGTGTTTGGCAATGCTTGTTTTTTATACTTTCTTTTCATATAACTGTAGTTTTTTTCTCTCTTTTTTTTAATATGTATTTTGGCTTAAGATTTCTGAGTAACATCTATCAAACCATTTGGAATTGGCTCACAGCAGAGGGTCTGAAATCTGAAAATGAAAATCTGTATATTTGGGGCTGCAGTAGGAGTTTGTCAACCCTTAAATGCACGAGAAATTAGCAAATCCCTTATTTCACAATTTATACTTAAAGAAAGTCATATGTTTAATTAAAAATCACACTAGACACATTGGTTCTTAATTCTCTAGGTCCCACGAGTGCATATTGGCAAGCTTATGTAGATAGCCTTTTGCTGCAAAGAAAGTTCAAAGCATCTGCGCTAAATGGGAATTGTATGGTTCGATACTCATTAATTTCCTTTGTGGACGTTACCGTTTTCTGTTAGGCATTTTCAACATGTACAGTGTACACATGCAGAAGTGGTGTGTACAGCTTAAGGCTCTGGGAACAATTGATTTTTGGGGCGTTCTGCGGTTAAGCCAGAAAGCCTCTTATCAGGGATTAAATGTATAGCAACAGATCCTCGTTCTCAGGTAACATCCCACCAAACAGCCAGCAGAATATCCCGAGTGCAGCTCCCTTTTTCTTTTCTGTTAGGCCAGTCCCACTCCGAGTTGCATATTTAGCTGCTCAGTGATACAGCGATAACTTAAGGTAAACTCTCAAGTTTCTCTCCTCGCTCCCACGAAACGTTGAGGTAAATACACAGGGCAGAACACGCCAGCAGGAGAGAGAGGAGCCAAAACACATCACGGTCTGGTAGGCAGGGAACTAGTCTATGAAGTGTGAGAAGTCTTTCGGGAGGAGGAACTTACCGAAGAAGTTGATCTACAGCTTCCTTGAACGCTCTGCCCCAGCCATGGGAACTGCGGGGCAGTTTGATCCTGGGCGCTACTTCACACCACTGTACGCTAAGCATGCGATGAAACACGCAGACACACCAGCTTTTAATAAAGTGTTGCTTCGCCCACAACCAGTTTTGTATGCACCTTCCCTTCTGAGGGAAGGAGACTTACTGAAGGCTTACTAAATTTCTAAAACTAAATTTCTACATTTCTTAGAACTGAAATTCTAAGACTAAATGTGTGGAATGCCAGTCTCATGACAGGTACACTTGAATCTACCGTAGAGCTGTATCTTTAACTGCAACATCTTCATGTTCAGTCTGGCTGCTGAGATAGAAACAGCTTCCTCATACTTAGCCAAATGGTGGTCTGTCAAAATTCAGTAATGAAACCACACTGATTTTGATCGACCGCCCACCTCACTTCAAATGAAAACCTATTGCCTGATGCAGCTTTAACTAAAAAGAAATTATTTCAAAAAATGGATTATCCCTTAAGAATATGCAAAATGAATAAATCCATTATTAGCAGTCTCTCCCAAAACTCATTATTTAGTAAAGTTTCAACAGAGCTTTACTACTTTACACTAGAATATATGGCTTGTTTTGTGAATCATTTAGCTTAGTATTCAGTTTTTAGAAGCAATTGATAACAAGTCTTTGAGGGGGAAAAAAAAGACACAAGCTTCCACAAGACAAATATAGGATAATCTGACCACCACAGTGATAGTAGCATGAGCCTCACCAAGCAGTATTGGCTATGGCCTGAAATACACAAATTTGTGCTTCCTGCATCTTTGAATACACATGAGCACTCCCGAAATGCCTCCCCATGTTTCCGTGAGCAGAACCTGTTCCTTCATTTCAGTATCACACAGTGGAAGGGAGCTCCACTGTCCAGTTACACAATCTCTGAAAATTTATTATTCTGTATTTGAATTTGAATTTCCTCAGCTATACAATAAAAAGCATAGAAATGCTGCTTCAACAGCATCAGTTTACCTATTCCTGATTATGATTAATGCTGCTTTCCAATATGTTGCCCAGCTCCGATTGTGCTGAATTTGGTGGGAGCAGTATCTTTTCCACATATAGACCATGTGTGGGCTCTCCTCCTTAACTGTCATTTTTCCAGAATGGCTACCATCTTTCCCAAAGTGATCTTTTAAGGAATTTTATTTCCAGAGGAATAAATTTGAAATAATTCCAGAAAGAACATGTCACTATAAACATAGTATTCCTGTTATGCTCCATTCTGTTCTTGGTAATCCACTCATCATTTGCATTCTTTAGACCACAAATTTATAGAGCATATAGTTGCATGCCAAGTTCCTATTCTGAGCTGGCAGGTAACAGTTCAGATTTTTGCAAGAAAAAAAATTATCTATTTGTCTCAGTATTTTGTATTTATCAGTATTTGCTATTCCACCATTTACTTGTCCTACCAGTTCTATTTGTATTTTCTTATAGAGTGCCCTATAGTTAATCAACCTAAAGAACAGTGTCACCAAAGAACATGGCAAATTTTGCATTCAGCAATCATTCTTCTTCTCAAATCTTTAATGCATTACTTAAGGCCAATCCTAATATAACCCTAATACTCACCCTTTTCATTTATACTCTCTTTTCTTACCTTTACTTTTCTTTACTCAGCCATTTTTAGATCTACCATAACATTATGCTTTGTATCCCAATGGCTTTCATATGCATATTTAGGCCAATCAGTTCATTATTCATTGCCTTAATTAGAATCTAAGATGATGGTAATAGAATAGCTGAGTAACTTTCTTCCATAGAAACTGCAGAGTAACTCTCTCTTGGAGAAACAGTAGCTTGTGGACTATTAGAAAACAGGCTTGCTTTGTATTGTTTCAGTTCTTACTACGAGGTATATTCCTGGGTCATAGCAGCAGCTTTTTTTAGAAAGCACATGACAATACGAGACGGCTCTTTTTGAAATGTATGCAGATTCCTGGCAGCAAGCTGTTCATTTCAGTCTCACAGCCCTCCCGAGTGCCTGAGTTCCTCGCAGTCAGGGCAGGTAACTTGCTGCTTTCAACTCCCAGTCGCGTTCGGCAGCTCTGATCAACATCCATTCGCTTCATCTTCCCCAGCAGAAAAGACAACAGTCGTCATCTTCAGAATATTCTTTGCAGAGAATAATAAGGCAAAGGAATTTTACAGCACTTTAACATTTTCATGCGTCTTTTCTTCAATCCCAAATGACTAAGGATTTCCCACTTCCAGTGAACTACAGCTGTGTTATTTTTCCAGTTTGTATACCCATAAACTTGGGCAGGTTTTATCTCCACCACCCCTCACGCCTCGCAGGCATGCCCGACATGCTCCATGGCTTATCCAGCCCAGCCAGAAGCATGCAGGCGACGCTAACCTACGGCACAGGCCTAAATATCCCCCCGGCCGCTGTGCCAAGTACCTGTCACGCCGGCCCCGTGTGACGGGCGGCCACCAGGCGCCGTCCACGCAGTGCCCAGCGGCGACTCAGCAGCACCAGATGGCCGGGAACGAGCCCCAGGAGAGCCCGTGGGAGACACTTGCTTCCACAGTAACTGCCAGCTGCAGCAAGCAAGCAGCGGGGAACTCAGAAGAGTGCAGCAAACAGCCATTTTCTTGGGTGGGAGGACTCTGCCTCTAAAAGGTTCACGAATTTGAAAGGGAGAGGAATGCACGAACATTTTTAGATTCCCAGCTTCTTTTGAATAATCTAGTAACAAATAACTAAAATGACCTGAAAAGCCTACTTTAAACTTTCCAGCCTATCTAGAGTTATGCCTCCCAGCTCCCTTAGAACTTGTTTTCTGCTTTGATCTGTCAAAACACAGAGGAAGCAAACAGAGCAGATTAAGACCCATTTGTTCTCCCAGGTTCAGGACGAAACAGAAATTCTTCCAATAAGCAGTAACTGAAGCCGATCTGTACCCTAGTACTTCAGACCTGACAATCTGGACATAAGTCCAACTAAGTAACATTTGCAAAAAGGTCTACTATGGGCAGAGTATCAATGAGTTTAAGCATGACTACCTGTTTGGAAAAAATAACATATATATATTTACTTGGCATACAAATAGCACAAATACCTTAGCAAATATTTCTAATCTATGCCTTTGTATTAAAAAATAAGACTCTTATTCCCCAATGTACACAAAGGCCAGACTCAAAGTTGATTTTTGCCTTTAATGAGCTCATGATTCTTCATTATTTAATACTCTGTAAAAAGGCATTACAGATTTATATATTATTGCAATGACTTCTAAGGAACATGGTCAGCCATGAGGCTAAAATTACAATATCATATACATTATGTAGTCATCAATAGTTTACAATACAGCATGAAGAAAAGACTTTTAAAACAAACATTTGGGAAAAAAAAAAAAACAAACAAACCACAGAACAGAGAATTGTGTTTTCCTTTTTGTAATATGGTTACTTATCTATTTTCCAAGAATAACATTTTCAAATGCTAGATCTTGAATGGTCATAGGTAGAAAGAGGCATGATGAAGGTGAAACAGTTTTGCCCAGAAATGCTATAATGAGCACACTGCACAGTTTTTGAGCAAATCCTAGTTTTGCCAAGCTTCAAAAGGCAAAAGCCTAAAATGGAAAAGCTTCCCAAGTGCCTAGCTAGTCCGTTCGCCCGGCTCCATGGGGCCCAGTGAGCCCGGTTGCTCTATGGCAGCGCCCCACGGCAGCCGCTCCTCGCAGGCGGCAACGTCTTCACCAAGAGGCGACCCGGGTCCTTACGACGCAAGGCCTAGCAAAAAGCCTCCAATGAACCCGCTGGACACCACGATGTTCTGTTTGATGAATTCTGTCGACTGAGAAGAAAAAAATCATCTTTAAAAAAGCCTGAACCTACTGCATCCGACCGTAACATTCAATGCTTCTATCGCAATTGTTTGGAAACGGGAGTACCAAAATGACAGAGGTAAAAACCAATGTGTTGAAAAATATGTAAAGTTAGAAGTCTGAGGCAACTGCTGGGTCCAGTGGAGAGGAAACTGACTCTCAGACATCTTTAACAATACAGTTAACACAGGAATTGGTATAATAATTTTGTCAATGCTCTTCCTAAAAAAATTCTAATTAAAAAAATACTACATACTCCTTTGGCAAACAGAACAAAAAATGGAAGAATTATCATCACTTCAATTTTAGTCACATAAAAAAATACAAAAAGTACTAGTTTTGGAAGAGGAGGGCACGGGAAAAATACACTTCGTTTCTGTATGAACCAGATTCCTCATAGAATCACAGAATGCTTAAGGTTGGAAGGGACCTCTAGAGGCCATCTAGTCCAACCCCCTGCACACGCAAGGTCACCTACAGCACAACCTAGTCTAACAAGAAATGATTCTACATGACAACTTTTATCTGTATTTCGTTGTAATCACACAAGGTGCAACATTTGTTACCTCAAACATGGCCATCTCTACTGTAATATGGTGGACATTTTGTAAATCCTTTGCTTCCAACACTTTAGATTACACGATAGTACAAAAACAGAGGGAGGAAGGGGAAAAAAAAAAAAAAAGGTAACTTAAAAAAATTCATACTGCCCCATCCATTTCTGCTGGAAAATAGAGAAAGAAAAAAAAAAACAGTTTAAGCTATTTGGAGCACTAAAGAAGTCAGGAAACCATCTCTCTCAAATCTCTGCTTCAAATTCATATTGAAGGATGTATTTTGAAATATAACTTACTTCTCAACATCTTAACTGTAACTCCATATGGGTTAAATCAAAGATACTGCACTGTTAATTTCAAAACATTAATGAGTCTGCAGCATGTTTCAGCTGATTCTTCAGAGTAACAGAGAAAGAAACAGAAAGACTGTCTGGATGACAAGTTGCTAGAGGTATGTAATACGTAATATGCCTACATGAAAAGTATGTAAAAACAGGCCAAGCATTTGGCCATCCTTACTTTTTTTTAATGATGAATGTGCTCAAATGACAGAGTGAAATGGCCTCAGTGACACCTGAATCAGTATCACAGACTTGCCCTTTTCAAGCTACTACGGTTGACAGGTTCTGAAGACACACATTACGTTATCTAACTGTATAAAAAAGAGGTAAAAAAGTAAGTATAGGATTCTAGTTGCAGAGGGATTATAACTTCTTTCAAAAAGAGAGGTCAATCTTTTCTCATCATGTGCTTTTGTGATCAGCAACCAAACAGATCTGGTTTTCACCTCCATATGTTTTAACGACAACACTCAAACTTTTATTCTGTCATGAGTTTACCAGTTTTCGCTGACCTGTTAAACCTAACTAGCAAAGCCAACTATAGTCTAAGCCATCAGCTCAAATCAGCTGTAAAATACAAAGTGAACAAAAGGGAGTACAAACTGATAAAACAGTCAATAGTATGAAGATTTCTATGCAGCTAATTTAAAGCCACACAGTATCATAGTAAATGCAACCAACTTTAGATTCTTTTTTTCTAAAAGGAAGAGCAGAAAGGTCAGGAAAATAATCAGCCAAAGGCAGAAAAAGTGCCAAAGATGTAAGCCAGTTTGGGAATTTCAGTACAGCAAACAGGCAGTGGGCGGTTTTTCAGAAAAATCTAGCTTCTATTAAAATATACGGCCAGCAGACTATTTTTGATGCTCTTCTGTTATAATCAGAATTATGGCTCCTAAGTTTTGCACTGCATGCTGCAACTAATTATCACCTGCAGTGCACGGTTATAAACTGTTTTCTAATAGCTCAGGTTTATCAGCTTAGACTTACCTCTTCAATTAGAGTATTGATTTCAGGCGCTGCCTTATTTGCACGCTTTTTAAGCTGTTTTTTTGCTTTGTTTACATCTTTTTCAACTCTCTTCCAGTCAACTTGTACATATCCACTATGACTAGCAATCTAGAAAAATAGAGTGTTTAAAACAAATGAAGTTAACATTTAAAGAGTCAAAATGCAGTATCTTAGTGCTTACTAAATTTCTTAAAACATATATTAAAAATGGCACTATACTTCAAGCCCTAAAGTCTTCCACAGTAACAGCAATTACAATTAGAATGAGCAGTGGCTAAGTTCAGCAGACTTAATAATCTCATCACTTCTCTACTTTGTATTTTATAGAAAATTTACGTAAAAATATTTACTCCTTAAGTATTTACTGTTACTCTACTTACAGAGGGTAGAAACAAAAGGGCCCATTAACAGGACAACAATGAAAAAAATATGTCTCATTTATCTTCTTTCAGTATCTCAGAATCCTAAGTTGGGACAGGACATTCCAGGCTCATCAGAACCTTTCATAGAAATCCTGAAAACTATTATTTTGTCCTTTGTCATTTAAATTGTCCAACAAATGTAGTGTTTCATACAACAGAATTCTCAGATGTTCTACAAAACAAAGCCAGTAAGTAGAAAAATAACATGACCTATTTAGAGCACAACGTCTGTAATACTAGCAAAATGGGTATGTTTTGGAGATTGCTGATACCCACCTAAACTCAAATTCTCAAATGCTTCAACACCAATGGGACTTTTAGCACGTTTAATCCATCATCCCAACATTTGCCTTATTTGCTTTCAGGATCAAACCCCAGTAAGACCAGTAAGATATGTTATTTGACTCATGTGGTCAGCCTCACCAGTTGCCTTAAGACAATCACAAAAGAAACACATGCTTTTACATATATATGTCTGTGTGTGTGTGTGTGTGTGTGTGTGTGTGTGTATAAAGATTGGGGCTTAAAAAAACACTCAAGGCAATCTACAGCAACTTCAGAGATTGGGTGAAAATCAGCAATTTATTAAAAGGAAAATATTGAAAAAAAAATGAAGGAACACAAAAACTGTAGGGACAACCAGTAATTTTAACTGTTAATATAAATATATGTCACTAACTTTAAAGCTAAGTAATTTTTATACAAAAATAAAGGCAAATTCATATAATTTTGTAAGAACATTCTATGTAAATGGTGCAAATTGTAAGTAAAATTCATAGCTAATCCAGTTTTGTGGAACAGATATTTAGTATGCAGTTTAATAGATTTGACATTAAAGTAAATGTTTCATAGCAATGAATGTGAATTTTCATGTAGTTCTTTTTATTAAAAAAACTAAAATTAGCTGATTTGTTTTGTATCAATCATAAAAATTAAGTACCATAATACATATAAATTAGAATTCCATGATCCTTAAAGAAATTAAAAAATGAAACAAGTGTTATATTTGTCTGAATTTGAAAAAGAGCTCCTGAAAGACCAGATGTATGAGAAGTTACATGCCAGGTTCTATCTTTGCACATTTAAAAACAAATTTGATGGAATATAAAAACTGCACTGGATAAGTGCAAAATGAATTAATTAAATACTATGAAGATACTTTACTTGCCACTTCAGAGTATAAAAAATTTTTTGGTCTTTCCTGCCTAATGCAATCCCATTAGTCTATGCAGGCACTGGTGGTAGGTGGAAATAGCAAATTAAGGAGTTTCTGTGCAGCATGAAAGCATGAAAACAGTTTTAAAGTTGTCCTGGTTACATATCCAGGTGCTGAATGACCTACTAGCAGATAAATGTTACATGTTGGAGTAATATATATTTTATGAATTTAGACTAGCACACAAGTTTCAAAAAAGTCCGAATGCTGAACTGACTCACAAGAACGAAATCTATATAGAGACATTTATATGAACTTCAACATAATGCAAAAAAAGGCAAAACAAACCAGAAAAACAAATATATGTGTGCTGCCTGAAAACTGTAATAATAAAAAAATATATAACCAAACTTGAACAGAAACATTTCTCTTAAGTGTAATTTATCTGGAAATGTTTCAGTTGTCCATATACTGCAAAAATAAGGCAGAAGTTTTTAATTTAGCTGTTTATCCCTCCCAACAGTTACAACTTATAGTTGCAGCAAATCTCCAGTTTACACAACAAAAATCACACTACATTTCTCCGCGAATTTAATAGTCAAAATCCTAAGTTCTGCTTTTGAGTTTTTACATGCATATACAAAATAAGCAATAAAGGACAATGTTTGAGTATGAAATACATAATGAAGAAAAAAACCCTGTACTTCACTACAGTGACAGTCAGAACCAATGACACGTCAACCTTGGCTGCAGTCCCAGTAAATACATAACCTCGTATATAGGGCCAGGCACCATCCCACTGAAGTCAAATGTCAACCTGCATTTTTTACATTCCAATAAAACAGAACAAAACCTCTTGCTTAAACAGTAAATTGACATAAGCAAAAAAATCTTTAAAATTCATTAATATTTTTAAGCCTAACTCCTACAAGAACAGAGATAAACTGGAATAACATTCCATTATTCTTAAAAAGTCATAGAGATCACACTAATAAATTATTTTGGTTCTACGATCTCAGTGAACTGTTGAAAATAATTTTTTTTAAAACTGCAATTAAAAAATACATGAATGCAGAATTGCTGTAGAGAACAGTAAAAATACTTTTAGTAATCCAAGAAAACAGAGAACCAAAAGAGAAGATCTAAGTTTGGGATTGATACTAGAAAAGCATACAAATACATTTTTGTTATTAAAGAAAATGCAAAAAAGCGTACTCAGGAAGAAGGGACAAAAAAGTTTTAATTTCCACAAAAGCACATTTTTCCCCCGCACTAGACCAGCCCAAACAACACTGAAGTTACACAAGAGCTCCCTGTGCTCAGCTGCTTAACCACTCACCAGAAGCAATGTATAAATTTCCAAGTATTTTCTGGTATTCATGTAAGCTGCGATCTCCACCTCTCTACACTAGTTGCCAAAGTAAGATCTCACAAATGCCTAACTTCAGTATACAAAGAAGGGACTAGAAATGATACTTTTTGCTGATGTATTTATTTTTAAGAGTTAAACTCCAGAGCCTCTATCCTCCACCACCATATTTGGCACAGCTCCACTGTAACCCGTGAAACTACTCCAGTTTACAGAAGAGGAGAACCAATATCTCCCCATATGAAATAAAAGCCTGCCAGAAGTGGGGCAGTTCTTTAAAACAGGGGCTTCCAACTATATTTTTTCTGGCTATTCCACTGAAGGTTCTCTTGAAGTCTGCACACATCTGCCAAGCGAGATATTCAACACAAACACAAAAAAGAAAACAACCCTCTTTTTTTCTTATTAACGTGTTCTCTCCCCACTTCACTGAGATGTCACACCATCAGCATGGCATGGTATCACAGGTGCCAGCAATCCCCTGTACAACAAAACCCAAGGATATCTGACTATTTATTTTATTTTTTGAATTATTTTTAAATTGGAAAATAATGAGTTGAACTGAATCTACCTATGGCACATTAAATGGTAAAATACACTAGTGAAAGCATAAACAGCTAACAAAAAATATATATATTTTTATGATTAAATAACAGTTAACACAAAATGGAAAAGGCTGCAATTTGTCTGATGACCGAGGAAAAAAAGCAATGAAAGCACCACCAAAGATGCAGGAATTTAAAAACACAGAGAGAATTGGCCCTGCTTAGCAACAATTGTTTCAAAGTAATTCATTATGACAGGATGGACTTCACACCTCCCTGCTCTTCAGGAGGTCACTGGATTGTATGCTATAGACTGAAAGCATATAAGGATTTAGTTTAATATTTACTTTGAGAAATGAATTAGATTTTCTTTAGTATATTGCATGGGCATTGGTCTTATACCAGCATGTCAGAAAAATTATGTCCTTTCAAAAGAAGCATACTTAGTTAATTGACTTAAGCTATTGAAAACTTTCAGCCTATAAGATAGGATAACAAAATCTTGATTCAGAAAATCAATGAAAATTCCTTAATGAATTTTTTATATTCTTCATACTGAGACTATTTTTACTTTATCTGTATTAAGATTTATTTTTTTCTAGATATTTATGAGAATTTGAGAAAACTTTTTGCTCTTCATACAAAGGTCTGACACTCCCAAATACATTGCTGCAGTATTTCTTGAAACAAAGTCACAGCACAATGAAGAAAAACGGGCTTTTGAAATTTCAGGTTTGCAACTGAATGAGCTTTATACATGAATCATGCCTTCTATAGTTCTATTTCTTGTTTTAGCAAGTAACTATGATATTAATACTGCAAAAAAGAATACAAATGAAATCTGCTACTTCAGAGAAATTAATAGATAAAAAGAAGGTTCTAGTTCTGCTGCTGAAATGGTTCTCTGCCCACTCGGGGGAAGCGTCAAATACGTATTCATAAGGAAATTAAAATCACAACGTATGATCTTTAAATGAAAAAATTAAAGACTACAGAATTGTAATTACACTGTACAATTTATGACTCAGCTTTAAAATGCAAAACATTTTGAATTAAAATGAAACACCAAGGCATTTACTTCATTCCCTTTCTGCAGAATCTGATCTTACTCAATTACAGATACAGACAACTCAATCAAAATATGCAACTCATTTTTTGTCTTACATAATACTCCTTTTCAGCTATATGGTAAATGAGATCAACTAGGAAAACAGATACTCAAAAACACATGGCAAATTATTTTACATAAAGGAAACCTCCCCAGACATCACAGCTCAACAAAGATACTGTATAAACTATGTGTTTAAAGCAGTTTTTCTTTACCCCTGTCTAAAGATCTGTTTTAACTTCTCAGTGTCCTGTGCTCAAGGAACTCCTGGAAGATCTTTCAGGATCTATTATATACTTTATATTTATATCCTGTAATATATTATATACTATTCTGCTCTGCTGATAAATCATAGGCCACTGCTCTGCACGCTCTTTGCTGATTTAATAGGTCACATTTAGATGAGAATTTTCATTAAAATATATTTTTAAGGCTATTAGCATGTTATACAGGAAGACAGATTTTGATCTTTATGTCTCCTAGATGAAAAGTATTTAAATACTAACACATGATGAGGACTTTCAGGACCCACTGGCTAGATATATGAAGATTTAAATCTTCATGATTCAGAAATATACATGTGCTTAAGAATTCCAGGGTAGTCAGTCGAACTGATTCATTTGCTGGCATATTTACATTTGCATGATCATAAACAGTTTCAAATTCAATACCCTTCTTATATTATCCCTGTGTGCAGACAAAAGCCCAATAACTAGTGATTTCCAAGAGGTTTAAAGAGCTCATCAATACACAAAAGAGCAGTAGAAAGAAAACTACTACTCCAAAGCTTCATATCAAAATGATTCCTCTTTGTCTCTTTACATTAGTGCTGCTCTGAATAACTGAGAAAAAAATAGGCTTAATACTTGTTGAAAACATCTCAAGCCAAACTGTTCCAAAAACCAAATTGCAGTAGTTATGTTTAAAAAGCGTTCTGGAGGTCTTAAGAAATTTCTGCAGAGAAGATAATCATGAAAGAAGTATGAGTACATACAACTGTGTATTGGGATTCATCACACAGCAGCACACAGAGGTATTCCACAAAGTATCCTGATCGATGGTTGGCAGTAAGAGCCATTATCATCAAGTGAACAAGTAAAATTGGGACAGGTTTTTCAGAAACATCCAGGGCCACGTTAACAAGGACAGAAAAAATACACACATATATGTATGCGTGTATATGTGTATCTATATATCTCTATGTATCTTTAAAACCATTTCAAAAAAGGTATATTTTTTGAATGAACCTAAGAAGGCATCACTATTTCCTTTAGAACCTGAGGAAAAATGACAAGCCCACAGGTATACTGAAAATGTCAGTGAAGGAATTACAAACTACTTGGCAATCTATGGAAAGATATGTAAGATCTCCTGTACTTAAGCCTCTTAACTTAATCTAGTTTGAGAGCTTTGGGGGAATGTGTATTCCCCCTAACCACCATATATGATGAAAAATGTAAATGGTCACACTAGATGACACTATTGCCAGATTTTAGCCTTGAAATTCCATTGAATGGGTGAACGCAATGAAGGTACCAGTCAGCGTGGTTTCAAAATGAGCCCAAACCAAATCTTCCAAGCAACGCCCAAAGAAGCCTACTTCTCTTAAGGCACTGATAAAATTCTCAAACTATTTCTGATAAAAGCAGATTAAATTATTTGATCTTTCTAACTATAGATTTACAAGCAGTGCCTCTATTCTGGCAATATCAAACCACATGTAGTATCTCAGTTTCTGCACAGAAGTTTCTTTTGGCTTATTACAAACTACTGAAAGCACTTGAGTAGATTCTGATTTACCACTGATTTTTGGAAGCGTCTCTTTTGCACACCGTATTTCAGCTGAAATGGTAAGATTTTGCCTGACAAGATTGCGAAGATCAAGTACATAGGAAGCCTTCCTACTTTAGCTTTACTCATCAGCTGAATTTTTCCCTACTGTTTAAATAAGTAACATTTTCCAACTTATAAAGTGTGAAATGCTACATACTTGAAGCAGAAGAAAGCCACCACCTACTGCAGTTGCTGCAAGCTTTCCGACTTTCTGGAACAAAAATCCCGCACACCTTAGGAGAACAAAACAAACAAAAAACCCAGTCCAGTGAAGTTGTCTGCTGAACAATGCCACACATCAGAATCCCCCATGATAACTATTACTACTAAGTTTTTGACTATTTTAATAAAGCGTTTCATTTCATATTTAGAATTTTTAATCATTAATACAAACAACATTTAATATATAAGCTCTAAAGCAAGATGACATGAATAAGAGTTAACAGTTCATGCTTATATGATGGTTCCATTAAAATAAGTTTGCAGGCTCCAGGCTTTGCATATACCTAAGAGCAATATGCTGTTACTAAATATACCAGCACCTTAATATAAGGTACACAATATAATAATATAAAAATGCCACTGTAATTGTAACTATTCCTAAGTGGAAGGTGAATGTCTTATACCATCATTTTTTGTAACTATATTACCCATAATTTAATTATTTCAGGTAAAAAGACATTGCATCCCTAACAAAAGTAGGGGAAAAACCCTCTGGGTGCAGACATTGCCTTGGTCTATTTTTAACAAAAGGCAATTATGAATTTATTTTCTTATCAGTAGCCTCCCAGCATTCCCACATCATGTACGGGATAGCACAGATATTGGTATTATAGCCTAATGTGGGCAGGAAGAGACCTCAGAAATTCATCTGGTCCAGCCTCCTGTCCAAAACAGGGCCTACTGTCAGATCCAACCTCTAAGCTACATCAAGCGGCTCAGGGCACATAGGCAAGTATTGGGTATCCCCAGGAATGACAGTTCAGCAATTTCTCTGGACAATTGTTTTGGTGTCTGACCACACACACACAAACACACGCACAATGATTTTTTTTCTTCTTGCATAGGAAGAGTGATATAAATAAAATACACACGCATAGTTATAGAAATACAGATTTTCCAAATGTTTCAATAAGCCACTTCTAGGGACGGCAGATTCCCATTCTTTATCCAGTAGACATTTCTGAGTTTATGTATATGCTTCCAACCTTCTAAAAGCAATTTTGAGTCTATGAAAACAAGTACAAATCAGACTGTAGGGTAATCTGCAGTCTCCAAAGTTGTGCTGAACCTGTACCTGGCAGTATCACTTTTGGTCTGTTTCACTTTCTAATTCTTGCATAATGGTATTTTAAATGGTGCACTACCATAATGTTTTGTTTTTTTCACTGAACTCACCATTTTAGAAAAAGTGGAATATACAAATACCAATTAAATACCTATGATTTGATACAACTTAAAAGACTGTAGCCATACTTCACAATTAAACTTCTCTTTTTTTTCTGTCTACCTATCACCATAAATTGCTTCAGAGTAGCTGATAGTAGTGGATACACTGGGGTATCTCTCTTCAGCTAACAGGAGAGCAGAGAGTTAAGGCGTTCAAAATTGCTCCAGTGTAAGTAAGAGAAACAAAGTGTCTCTATAAACTGGTCTCTGAATTAAAAGTGTATGCTGCCACATATTTTTTTCTTCATTTCTTTAAAAAATACAGAATGTCTGTAAAATACATTCCAGCCATACTATCATAGCTAGGTCTTCAAAACTATATTAATAAGGAAATATAATTTTTGCTTGCATGGAAAAATATATACAGTAAGTTTCCATTTATTCCTTGATTTTTTTTTAATTATCCTGACACTTAGCACAATAACTGGTAGGAATTCTCTTTGATAATAAGCATGTTTTACCAATACTGCAAAAGACTTTAGAATGATAAATCAGCATGATTAGTTAAGAAACCGATCACACAAAAATAGCTGTGTTCAATGAAAAGGGAAATACTATTAGAGAAGTAAAGGATGCACTTGTGTTTCAAATAGCCTTGAAAAGAGACCTTTGAACAACAGTGAAACATCTAGCTAACTATGAAAGTGATGTTTTCTCACCAGCCAGTCACTCCGCCCATTACAATCTGCGTAGCTACAGAATATTTTTCTGCAATTGGTCCTGAATTCCGGCCAAACACACGATTCCACCAGTGATGACGTCTGGCATATTCTGTTAAATCCAATACTTCATAAGAATCATCATCACTTTCATGATCTTAAAAAGAAGAAAAAAAAGAAAAAAAAAAAAAGGTCAGTTATGCAGTAAACCCACAGGCTACATTTTAAAAAAATAGCAATTAACAAAACATATTTGGTACTGGCTGTCCAATACAATGACATAAATCGTATCATGTGGTCCAGCAGTTAACCAAACAAACATTCAATTTCATGCCATGAGGAATTATAGTCATAACACTGAAAAGAGAAGACTGCAGGGAAGGTATAATCTATAAAATCCCTAAGTGTTATGGAAAAGGTCCTATGTCTTCAAGTACAGCAATTAAGAGGTATCAAATGAAGCTAGTAGGTAGCCAGTTCAAAACAAAGTTTCCTCCTTTTTTCCCCACCCAGAGAAATCCTAGTTAAATCTGAAGAAGTGCTTGCTGCAGGATACTGTACATATCAGTAACTGATACAGACTCCAAATAAAAAAAAAAGAGAAATTAAAGGGAAAAAAATCAAAACCACCTGAAGCTACTTGACACAAAGGCAACAACTGTGGCTAGTGACTTTCTGAGCTGAAAAAAAAAAAAAAAAAAAAAAACAGAAATGTTCTGAGGAAGTATCACTACTTGCTTACCCTGTAATCTTTCTTAGCTCATCCTGCAGCTGATGGCTGTCAAGATAGGATGTTGCGCTTTGAAACTGTACGGTTGCTCTTGTGGTCTTAAGCAACGTGAAACAAGTCCAACTTAAGAGAAAGAACATGCATCTTTTTTACACAAACCAAAGCTTTGAAATATTATAAAGATTGGAGGTATAAAAAATTGGGATTTTTTAAACTTCTTAAAAGTTGGGGTAAAAGGATATAGACTGCAAGACATACATATGTAGGTGTGAACACTGCCATTTTATTACCATCTCAGCGTTCTTTGGTACTAAAACCTAAACTCCCCAAACAGCAACACCCATAATTCTGAGAAGCTGGTTTTGTTCCTTCTTTCCAACTTTGAGGTACCGGGGTGCTCACTTTCTGTAAGAACACAAAACTGTGATGTTTTCTGCTAGTTCTGCCCCTAAACTGCTGTAAGCGAACCCCAAACTCATACAAACACATTATATTGTGAGGGAAGCAGTAACGTCCAGGTATTTTCTGCAGAGATGTAGCAGTAGCCCTTCTTTGCATGACCCTATTATGCTTACCCATCGCGCTGCTATACCTGTACTGGCACAAAGACAGGGTCTCACAGGACCAATCTGCCTATATACCACATGTCTGTATGCTATACACAGGCACGTAGGCTGCTCTGCATTGAAGATGAGGACACGAGAGAGGCCGCAGC
>NW_010587332.1:45891-78688 GCF_000705375.1 Tinamus guttatus
TCGCCTCGCTCTGCTCCGCCTGTCTGTGTTTTTGTTATTGTTCTTAAGTCCCTCAGCATGGGGAAGGGGGTAGTGGTAATGGCAGCCGGGGGCTGTTGCGTTTCGCGGCTCTTGCGGCCGTGCCGTTAGAGGCGGTGAGAGCTCGGTACCTCCCGTTCTCTGTATTTGCTCTTTTAGCAACCCGAAAGCCACACAGGGCAAATCAAAACCCAACCTGCGTGAGACCTGACACAAGAGTTGGATTTCTGTGGTGCTGTCCCAGTTAGTTAATGGCTCGTTTTTCTTACATAATTATATTCTTATATAATGGGAGTAAATGAGACATATTCACCTTGGTGATATGTTTAGGGCTGCAGATAACCAGTCTGCATAAAGTCTCTGAGCAATTTTTTATTGTGGTTTAGAAGTAAAGTAACAGCAAAAGCCCTTATTTTTGCAGCTGGCCACATAGAGCCTTTATTTTTATTTATTTATTTATTTATTTATTTATTTATTTATTTTGTACACAACATAGGCTTTTCAAAATATTTGGAGACAGTGTCACAGTTTCAAAATATTTAGAGAGAGTGGCTGTATTGTCGTTGGTGCTGAGTAGTCCATAAAAGAAAAAACAATAACCAGGAAAAGAAAACATGATGCAAGTCCTCTTAAAGAAAAAACAAACATGGGATGTGAAACATTTTCAAAAATGAGTTTCAGTATCACTTGACCTCAGTTTACTTCACCCTTCAATGCAGAGCTGGAAACTACTGGTGTTACTCTTTTGAGCTAAAAGACACAGCTTTTATTTTGTTTTTATTGTATGCAGTTCTGTGCGGTCTTTATCCTGATGGAGGTAGATGACATAGTGAGAATAGCTTCAGGAGCTTTGTGACAATATGAAAATCAAGAAAGCAAGAGAGTTCAAGCATTGCAAATAAAAAATAATGAAATTAAATTGGAAAGAGATTATTTGAAAATGATTATAATCTCTCATTTGGACTCTCATGCTGCCAATAAATGAGGCTTTTTTTTTTCAAAAGGGACAATTATAATGAAAAATATATTTTCCCCTGTCACGGAGCTTCTCTTATAGTGAGGCACATCTCTCAACATGAGAACAAAGCATTTACAATTCTAATTAACTCGTTGATTACACCAGCCTTAGCAGACAAGCCGCATTGTCTACATGTAGCTACTTATTAAGTCAGCCCCAAGATTGAAGTTAGCATAGGAGATAGTGGCTTGCTTAGTAGCTGATTTTTATTACCAACAATTGACATATTGATAATCAGGTGATAGCGTGCCAGGCTCAGCTGGGGAGTATAGTTTTCATTGAATTCATAAGAACCCACAAACAAAAGTGAAAAAAAATCACGGCTCCCCTGACTAAAAAAAGTATTTCACCCAGTTGCTGAGTTCTCAAAAAGCCACAAAATATCATTTGGGAGAACCATAGTTCTACCATGAGGAAACCATGCTGAAAGAAAAGAGTTTGGGGTATGTTTTGTGATTCTTATAATTAGCAGTAGAAAGATGTGTGCCAGCATCTGACAAAGCTGTTTTCCTGTCTCTTATCAAGAAGCCAAGAGTAGATGCAAGGCAACCCAGCTAACTCTTCCACGGTATCTCTTAGAAAGTGTCTGTCTTGTATAGGCAGATGTTTCACATCTTCCCAGTTCTTGTCAGTCTGAGTTTATACCTCATTGTATGCACGCAATATATGATTCCTGTGGCAGATGATCCAGATAATGAAGATAGAGAAGGTGCTTAGGCTAGTACAGTTAAGTCTCTTGACTACCTGTTTTAGGTTTCATGGTTGTTGATGCAGTTGATGACCCTACATATGGCTGATTTTCAGTGGCTCCGTTTTTCTCTCTCAGGGAGATCCCAGGGGATATTTTTTACTAGCATTTGCTCTTCTGCTTGAGTGCGTCCCTGTGGATTTCCTGCAACCTTTTGCTTCTCCTCATGTTCAGTGTGTAGGTGAGGCTGTTAGAAGAGATAACAAAGAGAAAGGATTTCCAGTATGGTCATTATAGCCAGCTTTAAACCTGGTTTGTGTCGCAGTCAATGCTTTAAAATTTCTTATCCAATGCTCAACAACCTTAAGTCTGTGCCAGAATTCCAAATCAGATGTCATAAACTACAGGAGAAAACCAGAAGATTGTACTTGGATCAGATTTGCCTACTAACTGAGGTGCTTTTCTAGTTTCTCCTGCTCAAATTCTTAATATAGGGTTTTGCTGTTTTTAAGGGATTGTGTAGCAATTCTCAGATGACTTTCCTCCTGTCCATGTGATTACATTAATTTTCCCTCAGAATGGAGAGTTTTATATGATCAATACTTTTTTTTTTTTTTTTTTAAGACTACTGTTAGAAACTGTAACACGTTCCACATGCAACTTCTGTTTGCATCCACTTGGAGACTGAAGGTAGTCTAGAAGGGAATGGCTTGTTTGGTCAATGGAATTTGTCCTAAATACTGACATAACTTCTGCGATGCGCATTGGCAAGCTGAGACATACTGGATTTGGTCTTGGGAATAGTTGTTGTGCTCTTACACTGATCCTCTTTGCGTCTCGCACACAGTCAGTTCATACTACTGTTCTGAATCTAATGCCACTGTTACGAGGTTTGTATGGTTTTGAGGCTCACTTTCTTCAGTGGTACAAACATCTACATCTTCACTGCGCTCTTGGCGATACTCCATGATGCTCAACTGAAAAACAAGGCCCCAGGCTATATTTGTAAACTAAAAACTCACTCTCAGGTGAAGCTAATAAATACAGTTTGAATTACCTGACTGTAAACATTGGAAGGAGTGGATTGTTCCTTTCCAAAAACCTAGCTGGATTTGCTGTTATTCAAAGCTTGATAGATCAACAAATGGCCCTCTCAAATACGGGAGTAAATTCAAGACCTGAATTCTGTGGGTTTTTTGGCTGAATGCTGCTGGGGCGACAGCAGCAGACTTTGACTGAAGGACCTTGTTGTCCTTCTACAACATCTCCAAATTGTTATTAGAACAGGAGCGAAAGATCCCATCCGGAGTTACATCAGCTCCTTCCCGCCTAGAAGAGACATACGGTAGTCCAAGCTGTAATACATTAGGGAGCTGTTACCTGGAAGACCTGCCTCCTTGCAGCTTCTGTGCTGAGAACTGTGTATCGCTCTCTTTTGTGCCAACTCCACAGCCACTTTTCATGGCATATTTGTAATAATAGTTCTCAACCTTCCTTTGTTGCTTTTCTTAACTTTGTAAAATAATATTTAACAGTGATAATTCTCATGATCACTATATAAAATCTGCTATTCTGTTTTGTGGGTCCCCTGATTGTGTAACAATCTATTTCTTCATTTAAATATGTTCATTTAAATGAAATTTCTACTAATTCCACAATCTAGATTCTACAGTTCACATGGAGTCAGTGGAGGAAAGGGAGGAGAAGGAGATGCTTATTGTGCACGTTAACCAGCAAAAGTCTAAAAAAATGAAGGATGACACAAGTAGGTGCCAAAAGCACCCTAATTTTGTGTGACACGAGAGGTGCGAACCAAATGCAAAACAACATGCATAAGATCCACAGCTCCAGAATTTTAATTATTAAACAAAAGCAAAGATTAGTGACAGGTAAGGTTGTAGCAGGACACACTCCTGTGACCCTAACCCTGAAAAGTAAGGAACGAAAAAGTCAAAGGCAAAGAATGATCTTTCCACTTTTTTTGTTGTTGTTACTTACAGTATTTTTAACAAAGCAGCTAATTATCCCTTAAGCTTTTGATCTCTGTTATTAGATTGGTGCTTTAACACAAAGCCATGGCCACGAATGTCTCCATGCTATTGTGCAACTTGCGCCGATGCGTTTGGACTGTCAGCGTCCCGCGCACATGGGCAACGCTGAGGCCGTGGCCAGAGGGGATGTAGACGTTGCCGCAGAGCGCGTCTGCTGCAGCTGGACCCGTTGCTGCCTTAGGCTGGCGCCGCCGGGAGGTAGCGAATATCCGCGTGGTGGGAGCGGGCGGCAGGGGCAGGTGACTGCTGTGACTCATGAAGGTTCATCTTGCTGAGGCAAAGGCCTTAATAAAGATTGGAGCGTTGAGCTAAAGTTGAGGATTCCTGTGATAACCTGAGCAAATACGGGCGCAGGCAAAAAAACGGAACCATCTCCAGAAAGTCAAAAGGCCCAAAAGGCTCCAGACAGTCAAAAGGCTGTCACGCCTGCAGCGTAGGCTTCAGCAAGGGGCACTTCTCCTCGTATGCCTGATAAATATATTTGCATTTAGCAAAATGTTTTTCTCTTATACATAGCCACAGTGTTTTTTTCTTACGGTTTTAATGAAGGGTTCTGTTAAGTTTATGCTCTGAGATTGTAGTTTGAGTATATTGCATAAAATTAAAAGTTTAATTTTCTGGAGGTAAACTTTGGTCTGGTGTTTATTGGTATTACAAAATTTAAGAAAAGGACATGAACTATATTATATTGTTTTAGAGAAAATATTAAAACAGCTCTTAGCTCTAATCATGCATACATTTATGTATTTACTTAATTATTTGTCCTTCAATGACAAATATTGACTCCTTCATTAGGAAGTATTCAGTAGTTACCTGGCATTGTCACTTGCCTCAGATAAACCTGCTGAGACCTGTAAGAACATGGATTATCTGAGGACCTCTCTGGCAGTCTGTTTTGCAAAGGACATTTAAGAGGTTACATTTTTAGAGAAGTTATGATGATAAATCAATTCACACATACCACTTACATACTTAACAGATGTTCCTATTAAGTTTCTATAGCGTAAGCGCACATAGAGTCATAGAATCACAGCATAAACAATTCAGAGAAAAATAACACTGTTTTCAATAGCTTTTTAAACAGTAGTAGCATAATAGCTGAGCAGGGCAGATATAGAAACAGTGCACAATGGATAATTTGAAGACCCTCCAGAAACACTGTCTGAGAGGCAAAGAACACAAAGAATTTCAGGATATTCTGTTCCTTAAAGACTGGACCAGAAAAAGGCTTAAAATCCTAAACTGGGAAATGTGCTAACATTTCTTTTTGTAAAAATGGAAAACCATAGAGAACTCTAATAGCTAAACACCAGATAATATACAAAGAGAAAAGATCATTTGTATGAGTCATTGCTGGCAAGGGAAAACCTTTAATCAGAGACAACTCTGCTAGTCCCAGTGAATATCCACTGAAGCACCTGGCTGCTCACACCTCACCTCAGGCTTATGCAGACTTTTTGTAAAGCTTCTTATGTGTCTCCTATTTTTGCCTGAAATAAAACTAAATAAACTTCCTCCAGATAACTGAAAACACGTACAGTCCAGCACAGTCAAACTTGAGACTCCCGGAGTACAGGACCACTCCCAACTGCCCCGTTCCCTGTAGCTGTGTCTCCTTCCTATGTATTTCGAAATAACATTTATTTTTTTCTGGTCAAAAGACTAGCATATTTTTACAGTTAAGGGATTAGGGGAATTAAGGGTAATTTTCTTGCAGAGTTTGAGGGCCCTGGTAACAGGAGAGACTGACATCAGGGATGCATTCCCTATTACACTCACTGGGATTAGGGGAATTAAGGGTAGTTTTCTTGCAGAGTTTGAGGACCCTGGTAACAGGGGAGACTGACAGATCAGGGATGCATTCCCTATTACACTCACATAGAGTAATGGTATTTTAACAGCAAGACTTCTCTTAACATCACTAAAGCAACGTCAAATACATAAAATAATTTCTGTATAACACATTACTTCTTCATAAATCCCCCCAAATTCACAATGCCATGGAGTTACCTTTCAAAGCTCAATGATAATTAAGTATCACACTCTTGTTTCCAGTAGCACTGTTAATTTTTATGGGTTTAAAATACTTGGATCTTGATTTCTGATATAAAAAGTAGCGCATTCTGACAAAACAAATCACCAGAAAAAAACTATTGCTTCTGATAAAACTGATCAAAGACAGATACTGGTTATCTCTTTCCTTTGCTTTTCATTAAAGCTTGTTTCAGTGGAAATATCCCACCCACCATGACTCATGAGCACAGAAGATCTTTGGGGCTTACGGTCTCTTCAAGGACTCGACATGGGATTTTGCAGAAACGTGGAGAGCTGTGTCCCTGTAAATGAGACCAAGCAGGATCACTCTGTGCTACCGTGTCTGGCAGGGCAGAGGCAGTGCTGCCTGGAATGTACTTGGGAATTAAGCTTTTGTAGCCACAGCAGTGTTGAGTTTGATTAAACCTGAAAATGGCATGGCTGGTGATTAGAGAAGGAAGCCTATTTTCTTCTCCTCCTGTCGTTAACTCTTGGCTTGACAAGATACTCAGGCTCTATCTATCAGGCTTTTTTTCTTTTTTTCTTTTTTTTTTTTTTTGCCATACATTTCCCAGCAATTCTGCCATCTACCCTATTTTACAGGCTATGGTAATGGTGAGAGCATTTTCTAGCAAGAGCTCCAAGTAACCATCACTATTTTGATGACATTTCAATCAGTCTATCCTAGAGTTAACCAGAGGACAATGATGAGCTTGAGAGATTTGCTTGTTCCATTTTCCAACTGGAATCAACATTACTATGTAGAGTTGTCAGTCTATTCTTCTGTTCACGCAGCGTATAAGTACTTGAAGACAGCAAACAAAACCAGCAGGCCTACCCACGGGCAGAAAGCTTCTTTGGTAGAGACTCCACGTTTGGTTTTTTGAGCACTGGTACTGAGGATGCACACAAGCTCTGAGTATTTGTCAGACGGAAAACCTCATTTTGAAAGAGCAGCTAGTTTGTTCTCTCTCTTTCTCACATGCCCCAGCTTTGGCTGAAGTTCCTATGGGGCGTCGTATGGAAGCTCTGCTGGCCGCTGCTGGCAGCCAAAGAGTTCATTAGAGCCCAGCCCCAGGGAAAGGTGCTCATGCTGTAAGGACATAGATCATGCAGTGGGACGGATCTATGGTCGTCTGGCAGGGGAAAGGGTTTTGCACAAGCTGCTCTTGGCCATGGTCTCCTACCTATGCGTAAGAGAAGCTGTTAGCAGAGACACAGACTCCACCATGCACAGGAGTCATTCCAAGCTCTGCAAAAACCTGAGCAGTGCCCAACATGCTGAAAATAGTGAGATTATTAAAGCTATGAAAACGTATCGGCATTTTGTGTGTATGTGTGTGGTGCAGGCCTGTATGCATGTCTGTGTTAAGACAGGGAGGGTAAGATTGCGAGTGACACTTGGTTGGAGACCTTCTGTATCCACTTACCGTGACACTCCTAAAAAGAGTGGTTGTTTTTACGACTGCCTCCAACATGGGGCTCCCTGACAAAGTGGGTGCTGATGTTGCCAGGGCATCTTTGGTGTCAGTGTTAACCCCAGAGGCCTAGAGAAGTGTGCCCTGGGGCCCCACTTCGCAAGCTGCACTGGCTGGATAATGTGCACCACAGGGCTATGCCAAGCTGGTTAGAGCCACAGAAAAGTGGCCAAGGCCCATGAATCTCAAAATAATGAAAATGTGCAGCAGGAAACTGCACTAGGGATGCACATTACCCAATTAAAACATTATCACCATCAGCCTTGCTGTCAGAATATGTTTTTTAAACCTCCTATCTGCAGCATTTGCAGTCACCTTGCGTGCCCTGGGGAGCCGCCCCTGCAGCAGGCAGGGATGGTGCCGAGCAGAGTGGTGCAAACACCGTTCAGCCGCGGCTGTGCCGGTAGCGATCGCTAGTGCGGCCGCCGCGCTCGGTCTCTGTCTTGTTTACTCGGATGTATCACTGAAGCTGGAGAGAAAACGAGTGAAAATCCAACGGTGGGTCAATAAGTTGGACATCTGTGGTGCGGTTTTATTGAAATACAACCTTCCAACATCACAGCCATAAAATTTGCTGTGCAATGTTTGGTGGTAGTCATGTTTTTTTTGGTACAAACCAAATTACAAAATTATTTGCATGTGGCATATTTTATGTGTATTATGTATCCCATAGGCAATTTCTGAATTCAATTTGGGACTTTTTTTTTCGATTGATCAGGACCAGTAAGTAATCTTTAGAAAATCTGTTTGTTCTGTTTGTTCCTGTATTCTTCCTAAATGTGTTTGATGAGTGGGTGATTTGTTTGTGCTGTCATTACGAAAACCATATGTTAATGTGGTCTTATGGAGGAGTGTTTTTATTATTTTAAGAGTTCAACTAAGGATGTTTCTAAAGGAGTCTTTAATTGCTCTTCTAAGTACAAAGGCTGAACAATGACTTGGTTACAAATAATGCCAAAAATCTGTTCAGCTCAGTCTAATTATTTCAAAGACTAAAATCTGTTTTTCAAAAATGTCTTATTTGCACAGTCTGAATTTCTTAATCCACTAAGAAAATTGTGTTTACCCAAGTTCTCTCTGGAATTATATTCCAAGTGGCTAGAACTAGGGAAAACACCCATATTCACACAAATGTCAGTGGACCCCAAAATCTTAAGGTTCTTCCCTATTCATGTGAAGTGCATTGCAGCACAGCCTAACGTGCCAGTTAGTCCTGATCCTGGAGACACTTTTGGACATGAGCAGCTCACCTAGGTGGGAGGGCTGAAGACACGAAGACGTCTCTGGTCACGCTCCTGCAGCCACCTGAGCAGCTATGTGTTAACCAGACCAGTGCTGTGCTGTGCGCTTCATATTTGTGATGCCCATGTGCAATGAAGTCAGCAAAGCTGGAAGCGGACTAAGGTTTTTAACTCGTGCTCCATTTGGCTCCAGTCCGTTAGGACCTAGGACCAGTCTCTCAGCTGCTGGTGCAGCGGAACATGCTCTTCACCACGCTTGTTTGGGAGGGTTGGTTTTCAGTCAGATCGCAGCGCTGTGTTGGGATGGGCTCAGAACAAGACCCCATGCAGAGGAACTGTGCAGCACACTGGGGTTCTGGTCATCCTTTCTATGGCTGGAGGGGATTTCCTGATGCACCACTGCCTGCTGGGGAGCATTTGTGCAGTGTAGGTTTGGCATTGCGGGACACAACCACTATGGGCAAGATTTTGACACTAGTGGCATCAATTTACACCAGAAATACGAGAGACCCGTTGACACCTGTGGGATTGGGTGCAATGTAAGGATTGCAAGTGAGTGCAATGGTGACAGAACTGTTCCCTAAACTGTCTGGTCTCTAAAGGCAGAGAAGAATCACTGAAAGTGCTTCGGTGCTCAGTAAACCTGCTAAAGAGGGAATACGTGGTAGAGATTCTGCAATATATTTTTTATATAAATTATTAGGTAGAGACTATTATTCTGTGCTGCGGAAGAAAATGAAGACAAAGAGAGGAAAAGAGCTGTGCACCTGGCCAGTGCCTTGCAAAGGACCGAATAATTTGCAGAGTAATTTTCAGGAAAAAAAAATTCAAACACCCCTATTGCAAAGCCTCCTACAGAGTCTTTGCAAAGAACCTTTCAGAGGAGAGCTTTAAACAAAGCTGTGCAACAGTGCGGCAACATTTTGTGAACAGCAATATTGTAAATAAATGCTGCACATTTATATCCTTCTGTTAGCCAAAATAAGGTACTAATGAAGCTGCTTTTGTGTTGGTTGTAATTGGAAGTGGACAGGGTAAAAAATAAAGTAGAAAATAATAATTCTGCAGTGAGAGGCAACATAGTGTCATAGTAATGCACTTTGAAAGCAATTATGTATAAAATAGCTTGTTTATATATTATAAAAAACATGTATTTTATGCACAATGTCATATTATAAATAATACATATATGTGTTTAGAGATTGTGTACATATATATAATCTCTATATATGTATATGTAAAACCTATATAATTATAGTTGAACAATCACATTTTCTTCATCATCCAACAAAAAAGAGTATAAGGGAAGTTGGTCTTATAATCAAAACTCGAGACTGGGGTTCAGGTCTGATTTTGTCTCAGTTATGATGTTAGGCAAGGGTCTCTGTGCCCAAGCCGCAATATATCTCACAAAGAAGAGAAGCGGATAAATAATTTAGAGGATGAAAACCTCAGCTCCATAGTGATCTGGGCTATCTAGATAATAATAATAAAATAATAATAATAATAAGACAAATAATAGTAAAGTGGGTTTTTTTGTTTCCTTTTTTTCCCCCAGAAAGATTCCAATAAAAGGTGATTTCCTGGCCCCTGGCCTTCACAAATACCAATTGCTGATGGCTCCTGCCAGCACCGTGGTTTGCACTGCCCTGCGATCAGCGGGTCACCACAGTCCAAGTTCAAAACCGTCCTGCCCCAAAAGGGGTGCAGTGCAGGACAAGGCCACAAGCAAGAAGGCAGACCTGGCGTGTTAGGTTTGCGGGGAGCAGGAAGAGGTGTTTTGTGAGACTGTGGCGCGAGCAGGCCACAAGCGGGCCCACCACAGCAGCAGGGCCTCCGTTCGCGCGCTGCGACAAACCACACCGGCACAGCCTGGACTCTTCCAATGTGTAAGTCGAAACCAACCCAAATTACTCTTCTGCTTCATAAATTATGATGAATTTTCTATTATTCTTTACTTTTTTTAGAGTACAATGAACGAGTCCCTTGAGCTCTTCTGCAATCCAAGGGGACAAATAAATATCCAGTGGAGACTGTATATCACAGATGCAGAGACAGGGAGAGTTGGGCTTTCATGTGGGGGCTGAAAAGCTATGAGAAGTTCAGAGGACAAGGGGAACATTTGTGATACTCTGCAGTGCTAATAAGGGGCAACTGCCCTCACCTTCTCCACCAGACCTGGGCCGAAGCCCTGGCTTTCGTTAACTCCATGCACTCAAATAAACAGACCCTCCCCTTACATGACTAATATGCAGAACTCAGTACTGATTCAGAAATGAGGCCATTTTCTAATGAGGCTAAAGAACAGTTTAGTGACATTTTCCTGGAAGCTTCAGCTATGGGATTCTAGTGATTCTTGTCTTACCTATGCAACCGCCCTAACACTACACAGGTAGAGAGCTCTCCCTGCAAGTAGGGGCAAGAAAGAGGTTTTTCTCTCTCCCTCTCTCTCACTTTTTAACTGTTTATTTATTTATTTTTCTTTTCCATCAGGCCAATTTTATATCCCTTCCTTATTTGACTTGGCATGATATACTTTCAGTGCTGGCTCCACAGGCCCAAAATGTTGAAGTGACTGCAATGTTGCTGTTCATGTTTGTTAATCAAATCAAATCACAGAAAACTCTCCCTTAGTTGGCTGTGTCATAGCAAGAAGACAAGCAAGCAAGCAAAAAAATAAATCCCAATGTTAAGTTTGTTGCAGGATATTTTCCTGGTGAATATTCTCAGTGTTTTCTTTGTCAACGTTGCTTTCGCAGCGAATGCAGCCAACTGCAGACATTGCTAAGTGTTCTTAGTCCAAAGCACTGGGTCACTTCCTTGCCAAAACTAAGTTGCATTTCCTGTAGACTCTGCTTCCAGCCTGAAGAGCAGGGATTGTAGCAATTTCGGTACAAGGCTATCTCTAAATCTGTTGCATGATGTTCTTGGTGTGTTTTTGATGGAAGCCAAGGTGATGGACAGGATGGTAGCCTCTCCAGAGCTGAATTGCAACTCAACCCTACGACAAACCTTTATTTAATCTTCTACATGGAAATTCTACGTGGAATTTCTACATGCAAATTAGTTTTCTTTGGGGGAAAAAAAGAATCCAAATATTGGTCTAGCCTGAAAAAGGCTTTGCCTGCTCTTAAAAACACAGGGAAAGTAATTCTGGAAACTACAAGAAATAAAAGCATTTTAATTCACAAATCATTTTCCTGATTTCAGTTATTTTTTACCTAACATTTTCTTTACTCTGAAAAACGATTGGATTCTGTTTACATCTTCTTTGAAAATCATTAAGTGACCATACTGAAAGGCAATAAACCTAAAAATATATATTTATTAGTTATTTTATAATGTTAATGTTAACATAACATAGTATATTTTATAACAAAAATAATTTTATATATATATATATGTATATATTTTTTTTCCTCTTTGTGCCTGTCCATGCCTCCTCAGATGTCAGAGGAGGAGGATTGGATGCTTCTTTTGCAAGAACCTGGGGACAGAAGCAAATGGTTCAGGGCTCTATCAGGCAGTTTATTTAGGTGTAGAAGAGATATGTCAGAAGCAAGAACTTCTTAGCTAGGGCTGTATGCAGATGGTTTGTGGTGAAATACTTGGCACGAGCTTGAGCTAACTGAGCAAGTAGTAGATAAAGCCCTCCAACTGTGCTTGCTCCATTCAATTACACACCTCTACTGAATGGATTAAAAGGCCCTGAAATGCACAAGATAATAAAGGGAAAAGAAAATACGCACCTATAGTCAGTGCTACAGATAAGGAAGTGGTTGCTAAGGGTTCTTTGGGCAGAGGCAAGACTGGACATATCAGGAAACTAACGAACTGTCTATCAAGAAGGATAATTCTAAGACATAGCTGAGATTTTGTTTTCTTGTCTCTAGTGAGAAGATAGTATCTATCTGTCCTTACAATGTCTGTTTTGAAGGAAAGGAGAGAAAATCAAGTTTCTCCTTAACTCAGAAACAGAAGAAATTCCTTTACAGTCCACGGAGGCACAGGTATACATAACATAAAATCTGATAAAATTGTGACACTAAATGGTCTTACAGTTTGCACTGTCACTTACAGATGTGCAAAGCAGATATGAAAGGCTTGCAAATCATCCTGGTAGTGCTCAGCCCTTCTTAGCAAAGTTGCAAGTGTCCACAGATTATGCAGGACAGCGGAGATGGGCCTGCTATTAGCAGAATCCATTCATTGCCCTGTAATGGATTTTTATTAGTTTATAATGAAATGTGAGGAATTAGTCACAGCTCAATTACATTTATAAATGCATTGCTGTACTTTAATGGGTATGTGTAAGTTTGTCTGTTTTTAATTAGCCAGCAAATGCCAAGTTAGGATTTGGAGATGAAAGGGTTCAGATTTGCCTGCCAATGAAGCGCTATATTGCTGCTCGCCATAGCAAGGCAGGCGGGCAGGGAGCGTGCAGCAGCGAAGCAGCAAAAAGGAGAAGCTGGCAAGTTGGCAAGCGAGCCGGCAAGCAGCGAGACTGGCAGTTGAAGAGGCCAGAAAATCTGGCAACAAACTGAACCCCATTTTCCCTCTTTATCTTTTTACTCCCTTTCTCAACTGGAAATGCACCATGTTTGTTTCCTGTAATTCCCAGTCTTGGCCATCCTGTCAAAACTTGTGTTGTGGGATAAGTAAAATCCCACCTTCATCCTTGACAACTGGGGAGTGCTACTTCCGATTCAGGCATCTTGTCTTCTCAGCTAATTCAGCTTTATTTCAGGGATCTGTCTCTTCTTCATCCATCTGTAATACAGGATAGCCCAGTTTACTTTTAGCTTTGCCTACTGGGAATGTCAAATGAGGATAAAATTGAGCTGTGGGTAGACAAAACATAATGATGTTTCTACAGTGAAATATAATATGCATTAAAATCAATTCATTCATTAGCACTCACATTGTGCACTTATTAGATGCTCTTAGTTAACATAAATTTGTTAAGAGTTTCTAGTTTAACGTTTAGTGCTGCAAACAGCTGTTTTCTATTTACAAAACACAGAAAAATAATTGTATGAATTTTTATTTCTTTCCAACAAAGTTCATAAAAAGTCCTTGGGTACATTACGCGTACAACAGTGACACGTTTTGTTCTGCTTAACTATGTTCTCTAAAAGGCAGTCCTGTAAGAATCCTGTTCTAACATATAGTATCGTGCTTTTTTTGCCCCTTTCTATTAACTTATGCTGATAGGAAAATAATTTCAACAGTATTTTGTAAAATCCCTATAAATTCTTATCCTAACTCATACTGAGGGATCTATACCTAGCTCTAGACTACATGACAAAAATTCCTCAAAAAATAACAGTATGGAAATAAGGAATGGAAGTGTAACATTGGCTTTGGAGAGGGGCAGAAGCTCAGCATTTCAGGCAGTATTACACAGACGTGGGTAAAACACCTGAGCAGTTTCCATTCAGGGGATTGATCAAAACAGTTAATAGATTTAATCACAGCTTGAGTAGATTGTGGATTGTCTAGCACGGTTATGCTAGGAAAGGACTAGCGTGCAGAAATGGAGGAGTGTGAACTTCAGCTCTCGGAAGGCACCTCCAGCGGCCCTGCGCTCCTCTCCTCCCCCTTTGGCCATTTCAAACGTACAGAGCACTGAGAATAAACACAACGCCCCACACCCCCTTTCTGTGGGGTCTGGTCTAGGCCTTGTCTCAAGCATGAATCATTCCAGCTGCTCAGATCTCTGTCTTCCCCTTTCCTTCTCCCCGAAGCCCAAAGGCCCGTCCTTCGGGCCGGGGGAGAGTGCCGGGGCCTTCCCTCCTTGCTGGGCCCAGCGGTACCCTGGCCGTGAGCTGCCCTCACTCAATCCCCTTCCCCTGTGGGCTCCAAATTTGCACAGCCTCCCCCAGCCCCGCGCGGAGGGGCCTGAACAGGCACCTACTCACTGTAAAGGCTCCCTTGTTTGGCCCTGTGTTTTTTCCAACCAGCCGCAATTGTCGTTCAATAGTCCCTCTGTTCCCATGACTGGTTTTAAATACTGACATAAGCACCAGTAAGGGGCCATTTTAAGAACAAATACATTGTAATGCACACAAAGCGATCTCTATCCGAGGACATTTTCCACGTGTCCCCACGGAAGGTCACCTGATGAAGGAGCGCGGGAGCAGGCGCGAGGCTGCCCGTGAGCACCGCGGCGGGAGCTCGTTGGGAGGTAAAGCACGAGACCCCGCGGCTCCAGCGAGGCCACAGGACCTCCTGGCCACGACCCAAAATGGCACTTCCAGCCACTCAACCGTAAACCGAAACATGACAATTTCTTTTAAAGAGTAGTGAAATTAGAACCCGAAATTGTTTCTGCTCTTCGGGAAGAAAAATTAAAATAGGCAGCAAAGTCCACGAGAAGAGCAAAAAAAAAGAAGAAGAAAAAAAAAGGAATATAAGGGGAATGTGATATAATCTAGGGAGGCAGGTGCTTTCAAATGCTTCAGCTGGGCGCTTGGGAAAGGTGTGTGTTGAAGGGTGACCGGACCGCTATGCATGTTGGCACAAAGTAAGAAGAAAAGCAAAAAGCTGTAAACAACTGTGTGGAGCTGAAAGATTTTTGCAGTTTCTTATTCATTATTGTAAAAGATACATACTTGTTTTTCTAAATATAGAGGAGCACACTGTAGAAATCACTACAAAGCACTCTCAATTACCTATGTATAAAAGAAGGCAAATTATGTTCCACTTTTTATTGCAACTGCCATTTATTGTATCATACCCTGCGCTAATTTTTGTAATATATTGCACAGTACATTACTGTTACATCAAGTCAATAGGGCTGTGCGAGTACAAATGAGGGAAGATCTCGTCTGTGGTGACAACTGCCATGAATTATTATTGTGAAATCAGAAAAAGTATACTGCACATATTGAGGTAGTTTATCTTTTATGATGACAGGCAAAGAAAGTAACTGTAGATAGATCCTATAGAGGGGTAGGGTAATAATTACATATTACTCTGTAGTTAGGCTGTTTGTATCTGAAATGCTGTGTGCAATTCTACCTGGCTTTAAGTCATGTTTTATAGCAGCTTTTGATATAACTTGCTATTGTTAAAAAAAAAAGTGTTTTTTAAATGATCAGATTTGAAGTTATCATATATTTTCTATGTGAAGTCCATGTGTTTTTATTTGGAAGAGAAGCATTTCTTTTCAGCACTGTGGGCAGTATATCATCTTATGCCATAGTCATCCTAGAGTAACCTCTGTACTAATAGGATTTGAATTAACAACAGGGGGAAAGGTTTTTCACTCATAACCTCCTGGCAGACAAATGGATGAACAACACTGGATTATTGGGCTCTATCATAATTCCTCATGTAAAATAACTACTTCATATTCATATGCAAGCATAAGAAGACTAATCCTGATTTTTGTAGAAGGCATCCTTTTGCTAAACCCACCTTGAAATTATTGCAAATGAAAATGTCACCTGTAAACGTCTGCATTTTTTAAGAATTTCACTGTGCATTGTTACATTCCTCTCTGGTGTCTGCATTTCTGCTAACTAATAATAATCAGCTTCCTTCCTTCTAAATGATTTAGTAAGACACCAAATAAGACAGAACGTCCCCCAGCAGTCCTGCCAACCTAACACATTTCTCATGATCTTGTCTTTAGGGCGTTGTCTGCATCCCAGGTAATCTGAACTTAATATAGAACTGAATCACACTCTGCTAAAAGTCCCACTGAAGCCCCAGTAATATTTTATCTGCCATGTTTGTTTCATTTACAATCTTGTGATTCCCTATTCAGAAATCATGTAACTGGCAACGTCTACTGAGAGATTTTCTTTTCTATTTCTTTGTCTTTTATTCTTATGAAATAATTACAAAACTAGCTATGCAAAGGATGCCTACATCCTTTATACAAAAGTATATGCAAAAATATTTATCAAATAAAGAGATAAACCATGAAAATTCCCTAGAAAGACCATGGAGATAGTTGGATTTTTTTTTAAAAAAAAGGAACAACAAAAAAATCAACTACAAAATAATCTTTGACAGAAATACAGTTTGGGATCCCTGGCCTGTATCATAAAGAGAAACCACCAAAGAGTCTATTAATACAAAAAGAGGAAAACAATAGAAAAGTTATTAGAATTCTTGAATTAATTTTTTTTCAGGAACGTAAGAATCGAGTCTGGCCTTCACCCTACAATGTATGTTTTTTATCACTTGGTTGAGATAACAGAAAGGACCTATTCTGTTTTAATTAAATGAGACGTGCGGTTGGAACCATTATTAATCTATGTTTAGCTGAGAGTAACAGAGATTTTGAAACCTAAGAAAGCAAATTAAGGAGATAAAGTTCAGATGTTTGCATGACTATTGTAAATTATCATGGGAATATTTGGGGAGAGAAATGAGATTTTTTGGTCCTAGTCACTACACTAGGGAGCTACTTAACTTTTACAAGGTTTATTAATTGTTTTTCCTTATTTGGTTTTCTTGATTTTAGAAAAATGGACATGGCATAAAAAAATTAAAAGGCACAGGGATGGAAAAGTGAGACTATCTATTCTACTAGATGTTGCAGCAAAAGAAATAATTTTAAAGAGGATACTGTAAATTTATAATCTATTAGCAGGGCTGACAACAAAGACAAAATGGATAAAACATTAAAAGAGGCTACATCATTGACTAAATAATAAGAAAATGCTTGTGAATTTTAAATTATTTTCATCCACTGTACTTTATGACATACAAATATGTTAGGCCTGTTTTTGACCCTCAACCCTGCTTGAAAGCCTCTGCATTGCAATGCTGCTTTAAATAGCCACCCAGCCTGATAACAACTACTTTTAGTCATTCTAGTGTTCTCCCCACATCCTGTTCAGTCTTTTGTGCTTTAAACAAGATTTTCTTCAGCATCTTCCAGCTTTATTGGAAAAAAAAAAGCAATAATCTGCCTTTACATCTTATCCACCAAGACCCTGTTTGTACTGTTTTTCTGAAACAAAATACTTCAGCAGTGCTGCATTTTGTGCTCTTGCTTCTTATCATATTGGATTGAAGTATCTTGCGGATGCTGACTCACAGCTTGGAGTCCACACTGTGTTAACAATAGTTGAAACCGCTCGCCTGAGGAATTATCACAACCTGAATTATTTTTTTTCTTTCCTGCCATGTTCTTCAGGCAGAGCAGCAAGCTGATCTTGCTTCCTGCGCAGCCAGATGATGGCTAGGCCAGCATCAAGGATGCAGTGAGAAATGCAGCCAAAAGTAGAAGGAAGAACGTGATTTCTGCCTCTGGCAACAGCAGAATTTTGCATCAGCTTTAGCTGATGCTCCCCTGTTCTCTGAGGGCTGATTTCTGGCCCCACTGAAGCGAAGGGAACATGTTTCACTGATTCCGGTACAACTAGAACTGGTCTCTGATCTAGAGGTAATTAATATGGAAAAAATATTTCAAAGAGAGTAACAATGAATGAATGAAAAAAATATCCAGGTCATTTTTGATGCATCACTCTGAGTCAAAGACAGATCTCTAATAAAATATTTAACTTCTTGGTATATCGGTTTGTAAAAATCTACAGTACCACCTGAATTTGTAATATTGAATTATATGCAGACACTAGACACATATTGATATGAAAATAAAAACATGATTCACCATTTTACTTGCAATGTATAGATATAGGATATTGTATGAAATTTCAGATAGAAATGGGCTTACTGTAAATAAATCCATAGTAAGGTTCATATCCATAATAAAATTCAAAAAGCTCAAACTGATTACTTTAAAAATTGACTATGACTGTGATTTTTTTAACAATTATTTTATTGAAGTATGCATGGAATATTTTAATAGCTGGATACTTGATTGACAAAAAAAAAGGCTTATAATTAAGTCTGATGCAAAAGACTGTTAGTGAAATACCACAGTAAGGAGAAAAAGTGGAAGGCTAAAGACTGCAGTTATTCAGTCTGGTAACTCAGATACCATATGCATATCTTGTCAACTCAGATGAAGTATTTTAAAACATATTAATTATGAGCTAGAGACACAATTGCTAAAGTTTGTATAACTTGTCCTCAGTTGACTTCAGTGAAGCCATGCTGATTTACATCAGAAATTATATTAATAAAAAAATGCTATTTTAAAAATTACTGTTATTCCACAGGTTTAAGTAGGTACTTTTTTGATTTAAGAGATTCCATGAAAAAATATCAAAATAACATATACACAAATAAAACATCATTTTAATTTCCTCGTTTTCACTTTTCTTCTGCCTTGTCTTTCATTTCTTTTACCCTTAGTCTTCTTCGCCAATTTCTGTTTTGCCTTATGAAAAAGAAGAAATACCAAAGAACAAATAAGAAAGATAAATAAAAATGAATAAGGTACAGGTTTTCATTTTGCAGTTTTGCTGAAGATAAATGAAAACGATAAAGCACAAAAGTTTCACAGTAATTTCTGATAGGTTGTTTTTTAAACTAAAAATGACAACAGAGTGAAACGTTTACATAGATATACTAAGCTGTAACAATCTCAAATCATGTCTTATACATTTCATTTTGTAATTTCCAGTGGGTGACTCAGAATATGTGAAGCTTAGGTGAATCTGATCAACTGAAGCTAACAACGGCTCAGTATATCTGAAAGGGAGAAAACATCTCGTACATCAGGAGTAGCACTGAAAAAAAAGATCCCGGGAGATGCAGATTAATGGACCAGTGCACTAAATTTAACCACCAAGGGAAAGACATGTTACAGTTAGACTCAGCTGACTGTAGGAGGCAGGGTCAGAGTTAAGAACTTCCTTCTTAACATCCTTCTTGAAGTGCTGAAAAATCTTTAAAGTTGCAATTTTTCCTATGTAACCTATGTTGCTTGTTCTTGCAAAACCATGGTTAAGTTTATGATAAAATGTTTAAGAAAAAAAAAATCTTAACAACAAGCCAAAATCATTGCTTGATTTTTATGTGTAAATCAATATGGGGCACAAATTATGTCAGATTAAAATCAGGCACACTGTGTAGTGGACTCAGACTGATACCATTTAACAGCAATATGCAAGACGACAAAACCTGGGTTTTGGTCCTCAGCACTTTGAAAATGATTACTGCTGTCATTACACATAACACCCGACATCTCTTCACAGAAACTGACTACTTTTTAAGACACGAATTAATTTAAAATGAAAAATGTCAGTGAAGCAAAATTGGAAGATGTAGAACCAACAGCTGTGAAATTTCTGCAGAGCTTTGTATTATGCCAGGAAACACGTCTGCCCAAAGACAGCGCAGTTCTTCCAGACATAGAAGAGCGCAAAGAGCTGCTCTAGGTTTGCTAAAATTATACCAGGGATAGAAAAACAAACAAAAAACAAAACAAATAAAGAAACAAACAAGAACACAAAAACATTATGTGAAGGACCCTTTATGCCTCACTAGTATCTTACGCATGGAATATGATTTTGAGCATTTGTTTTCTTTTCTCAGTTCATAATCCCCCATCTTCAGTGGGACATGCCTAATGCTCCCTAAATGTATTTCAAACATAAGTTTTTTTTCAGGTACACATTTTTTTCTGTGGAGATTTCTGGGCCAGCCTTTCCTTTCCTATGGTTTTGTTGCCAGAGAATGAGCCATATTAAAAAGCTAAATACTCCTCCTGCAAAAATGCCAAGCAACTTTTCTAGCATCTAGTAGGGTATTTCACTGCATAAGTGTATTATTTTCCCAATAAATTACTCTGAAAGTTATCATTTCCCTCTCTGAATGATGTAACTGTTACTGACATTATCTGACAGCCTAGATGTCAAAATATTTTTCTTTAGTATGTACTCGCAAATGTTAGAGCTGACAGTTAGGATTTTGAGCTTGGATGAAGTTTGCTGATTTCAGAAAAAAAAAATCTGATTTTTAAAGATAACATTCAGTTGCTTCCTGAATGAAGAGTAGCTTGAAATAAATGGGTGAAGAAGAGAGCACAGGAAAATTTATGGACGTTTTCCACCCCTTGCTAGACCCAAACGCTTTTCTTTCTTTAATAAAGTACGGCTCCTCATGGACAGGAGCTAAGAACAGTGTAGACAGGTTAAGTGGCAGTGAAGCATCTGTCATGGAAATGTTATGCAATTTCTCTTTCTCCTTAGGAAAAGGGCAGGACATGCTCTGCATCAATTTTAGTGTGATAGAGAAGAAGCCCTGAGGAACACACCTGTAGAATATGCATCTTTTCCCCCTGAAAGAAAGGTAGATTGGGGTTAGAATGCCAAAGGTAGAGAGAAGAACCAGAACTACGCAGTGATTTCTATCAGGAGACTGGGGAAAAAGGCAAGAAAACACAAAAGCAAAAGTGCCAGCTGTTAGACTGAGAATAGGTTCAGTAGGTTCAGCTGGAAAGTCTTTTAGAATACTTATATCTGTATATGCAAAATAAACAGAGAATTTCTTAAGCTGACATCTGGGATACAGGGAACTTATTATCTGGACAGCCTCTTTTCTTGCGTCTAAGAGAGAGACTCAGCACAGATGCACTTGGAAGACTATTTATCTTGGCTTTCTTTTACTGCAAAGAGTTGCTCTTGTTATATATAAGAATTGCCCCCCAGAATATCAGGCAGCTAAAGCATGCACAAATTCATAAGAAACCTAAAGACAGGGTAGACAAAAAGACTTTCAGGAATTCTTCTTATGGTGGCAGGCCTTCCTTTCTACATTAACCGTTAACAGTTACTTCCTATTTATTCTCAGAAACTTGTGAATATGCAATACCAGTGATATCCAAACTTGCTGCCACGGGCCAAACTCATAGCTGAACTTCATGCTGTGATGGGTTTTCTGAAATACATACTTTGCAGTTATCTGCATCTGTGAATAAATCCAGTGTGACTCCAATTTTTGAACCTATGTTGTGTAGCAAGATGAGGAAAATGAGGAAAGACAACAATCAGAACAGGCAAGAACTATTCATCCAATCTATTATTATTTCCTGGCTGTATCTCAGAAAATGAGGTGGCTGAGAGCAGGCCAAGTAAATTGTCATGGTAGGTCTCATTCTCCTCCTGGGCAGAGGGTCGTAGATTTTTCTGAAAAGAAGTCATGAAAAATGTAACTGGGAGCTTTTAGTGGTCTACTTAAGAGATAAGACAAAACATTGTTGAATATTTCTTCACAACTAATTATCTTTTTTAATTTTTGGACTCTATCCTAATTAGCGTTGATATAGCAGAGGACTGCTTTGTGAGCTGTTTGGTTAAAACATGTTGTTCTGTACTTTCAGATGTTCTGTGGATAACATTATTAGGCTTCCCTTTTTGCTCATGGAGTATACTAGTTCTGTGTGTGTGTCTAGTAGAACTTTGTGCAATCTTTTAATAAACTGCTTGACTTTCAAGTTGAGATTTATCTCATTCTACTTCAGCCCTTATGCATCCCTGATTTCCCAGGAGTTGTATTTGGTTCATTAGAGCATGAACATATTTGAGTTGACATTGAATCTTTTCTAAAAACTTCAAGTCTTGAGTACCTTACTGTGAATTCTCCAACTGTGAGTATATTCTAAGCTTTTCAGATTCCATGTCTTGATGAAAAAGCTCCAAATATTGACCTTCTTTTCAGCTCAAATCTCTCAGTTCTTTGCAATTAATATCAAGATTCAAAATGCTATGGTGTATCACATGAGGCATAGACCACATGGCAAACCAGAAGCTGATAAATGCAGAGAGGAATTGCCTTGCTAGGTCCTAAATGATAATGAGTTGGGTGTTCTCTGGAGTAGGTGCATTTATCTCTGTCACTACAAAGTTGAAATCTCCCAGAAAAGCAACAGGAGTACATTTCTGCAAAATATGTGGAACTTGGAACAGATTTTGCTTTGGTTTCCTCTCTATATTAGAACCACTATATATATCCCAAAATTATTCAGTTCCTTTTGCAATCCGAAAAAAAAAAAAGAAAAAAGTATGTATTTGTGAAGAAACAGCAAGATTGATAAATTTAATTTATTACAGAAAACTACCTGCAATACCACGGACAACTGCTTACATTGGAATGGGTAACGATGTTGTGGAAAAAATAATCAAGAAATTTCTGTAAGCAGGATTTTTTTCTCTCATTCTCTCTCTCTCTCTCTCCAAAAAAAAAAGGGAAAAAAATCAGAAGTTTGTAACAAGCATCCCTGTACACTTTTGTTTCCTCAGTATATGTTTGGTTTCATTAAATCCTACTGAGCTAAATCATATGTATTTCTCATCAATATAAATTTGGCCAATCTGCAAAGTCTGAAATATTCTCCCTCATGTGATTTTACTAGCTATGCAGAAGTCATTAGCTGGTATTATTCTCCCATTTTAAATACCCACAGGCATGATTCTAATTTCACATGCAACAGTTAAGCTTCTAATATGAACAATTATATGTTCATGGTGAAAAACTATTTCTTACCACTAATGCAGAGCAGAAATCACAGCCCCCTTACTAAGGCTGCAAAGAAAACAGACAGTAGTTATGAGTTTATTTTTTCACCTTATGATATTTATTGTGCATACAAAGTTAATTTATGAACGTTCCCTAATTGACACCTTAGTATGATTCCTACAGCTTTGAACAAGCATCATGGAAACATTTCAAAACTGGAGTTAACAGGAAATGATTAATTTAATAAGGTAATTTTTACATCTCTGACCTTAAGAATTAAAATATGTTAAGAGATCCAAATCCTTTCCTCAAAGTTTCTGTAAATAATGACACAATTTGTCAAAGATGGTACACAAAAAAAAAAGAAGTGTATAAACAGAAATTTAATGAGAAGACCCTAGTAATAGAGTCTCCTTAAGAGTGGAAGACTAGTGTGGGTTTTTCTTATATAAGGTACAAGTGGATCGTTTGGTGGCTGCTGTTTCCTGCTTAGCCTGCCCAACTGTGCAGAGCTGTGCATGCAGGAATAGAGCTTGTGATAAAGTACCATGGCAGTTTGTCCACCTCTCCTGATCTACATATCCCATCTAACTGGCAATCAAATTAAAAACTATTTGAGGGTAGCAAGGAGTTAGTAGCAGGTCATTTCAAAGGCCCCTATGCATTTAGAGGTTCTATGTGTGAGCAATTTTTAAGTTAATTTTTATTCCTGTGATAGGAATCTCCCGGCAACCTGTTAACCTCGCAAATGTGATCATCTTGCTGTTCTGTGCATCAGTGAACCAGCTCTGAGGCACCACTTAGGAACAGGTCGGACCTCCTTATAAAAGAACTCCAAGATTTTTCCAGGGCAGCAGTCAGTAACAAAGCAATGTTTATGGACAGGGAAAATGTTGAGCGAATTCAGTATGTGACCCAATAATACAACCCCTGTATCTGTTGCGGCATTTGATTGCACATTAAAATTATATTAGTCGTACGTGCCACAGAACAATCTGTTAGGTGGGAGTAACTACCTGAAAGTGGCTTTCACATACCTTTGGGTTTTCAGCTCTGCTTACTTCAGTGAATTAGGCTCAGTTTCCATCACGTTACCACGTGCAGTTAGCGTATGCTATCACTGAGGAATGGCGAGAGCTACCTACAGCACAGAGTTGCTGACAGTTCGGAAGGGAACTTCTGAAGATGAGGTTGCTCTTAAAAATTAAATGTCCTGTGACTGTAGCTTCTGAGACATCATCTTGGTGGTTACACAGATGTAAACCTTTTGACAGTGCTGACATACTGATTGGTTTGACTAATATTGTAACAAAAGCTGTTGATAACATCTGATCATTTCTGTTTTTAGACAGACACGTTGTGATTTTAAGAGAACGTGCATGTTTAACTGAAGTAAATGGGCAACAATGGAAAAAAGAAAAAAAGAAAGAGTGGAAATGAGTGACTAACAAACATGATGAGGCAATGAGTGACAATCAGCCACAGAAAAGGACTCTATTCAACCAGCGGTCAAATCCTCTTCCTTCAGTTAGTTCCCTCCCCTCCTTTCCTACTTGTTCCCAGCTCTCTGCTTCCACAATTTCCATTTCCTGTATGTACAAAACAACTATGTGCATAACTGTATTTTGAGGCAAAAATGTACAACAGGAAGACAAAAAATGCAATCATTTTCCCTTTTTTTTTTCCCCTCTAGATCACTAATAGTTAGCATTTACATTGCAAACTTAATAACCCTGAAGAGAAACACATTTAAAAAAACACAATTCTGTTCATAAAAGTCACTTAACAGCAGGCACGTAAGACTTCTTCATTAATGATGCATGTTGCATGCAACTGTGCTTTGGGGGAGATGAAACCATTAAGAGTGGAGGGTGGCTGCTTTCATCATGGGCTGATATAACAGAAATCATGCAGCAACATCGAATCTGCAAGAAAAGCCAATACAGACCAAATTTTCTGAATAAAGTCTGATAATCATTCAAATTTTGCAAGCTTAACTGAATTGATCCATTAAAAATGTGACTTGATCCTACCATTACTGAGGAAAAAAAATCTCTGTAGATGGTAGTCTATAACTAACAGGATCAAGTGTGGTAAGTGTGGTTATTCAGAAGAAGTAATCTAAAATAATAAATTACTCATTAGTTCTAAAAATGGATGGTTGCTGTGAAGACCTTGAAGGCATATGTAATAAAAGCATAGGCAATCACTTATCAAAGATACAATATGATTGGTGACAATGGTATTTAATGAAGTATTTGTCCTCCTTTTCCTATGGGAAACAAGTGCAACATGAGCAGCACTAATACAAACTTCTCCAGATCAGCTGTCCCTGTCACCTCTGTGTAGGCTACCCATGAGAAGCAAAGGAGAGGTCAGTTACCATGTACATTCAGAGGTTCTCTTTCACCCACAATAGGGCCAAATATACGTAGGGCCAAACAAATGCTTTTGTGATGTACAAACTTACCTGTTGGGACACTAGGCTGGTGAAGTCCTAAATTTAGATGCTTACGTGCACACAAATTTAATGGCTCCCTGCAGATTTTTTTTTTAATAATGTATCTTTTTATTTATGGAGTAAATGGTATGAGTCAGCAACGCACCCTCGTGGCCAACAAGGCCAGTGGGATCCTGGCCTGCAGCAGGAGCGTTGCCAGCAGGGCGAGGGAGGGGATCCTGCCCCTCTCCTCAGCTCTGGTGAGGCCGCACCTGGAGTATTGGGTGCAGTTCTGGGCTCCCCAGTACAAGAAGGATGTGGAGCTTCTAGAGCGGGTCCAGCGGAGAGCGACAAAGATGATGAAGGGACTGGAGCATCTATCGTCTGAGGAAAGACTAAGCGAGCTGGCCCTGTTTCGTCTGGGGAAAAGAAGGTTGAGAGGAGATTTGATCCACACGTTCAAGTACCTGAGGGGTGACTGTAGGGAGGATGGGACCAGGCTCTTCTCCGCGGTGGCCGGGAACAGGACAAGGGGTAACGGGTGTAAGTTGAAACACAGGAAGTTCAATCTCCATGTTAGGAAGAACTTCTTTCCTGTGAGGGTGACAGAGCCCTGGAACAGGCTGCCCAGAGAGGGTGTGGAGTCTCCTTCTCTGGAGATCTTCCAAAGCCCCCTGGATGCCACCCTGTGCCACGTGCTCTAGGTGTCCCTGCTGGAGCAGGGGGGTTGGACTAGATGGTCTCTAGAGGTCCCTTCCAACCTCAACCATTCTGGATTCTCTGATTCCCATTTCAATATGCTAAGAAGCTAGTGACCAAACAAATATTGTGTTGCACAAAGATTTAAACCACAACTTAAGAGTAAAAATTTGTGTATTTACAAGCGGTAGAAAAAGTCTCCATTTAAACATTTAAATGTTTCCCGTTCCCAGGGAAGTAGTCCTTCACTGCCCACCCTCCCCAAAAGAAAGTAAAGAAACTATCCTCATACGGGGGCACAATGGCAATTTTCTTCCCATGACCTCACTTCCAATTTGGGAGTATATATCTATGGGAAAAAAGAAAAAAAACAACAACAACAAAATGCTGTTTTAACTTCCCTTTCAAAAACAGATAACCATCATCCTGACTCACAAAAAACAAAAATCACCAGAGAAGATCTGCTCACAGACTGGCTTGTATTACTGTTCGTTCTCAGGGAATCCTGAATTGTGTTTACAAGAGGCGGGGGGAACAGTCACTGTCCATGTCGGATTTGTGTACAACGGAGCTCCTCGAGCCTCAGCTCCCCACAAAATGTACCCAACATATCACTGGGTGCTTACATCTGTCTACATCTTGATAACCTTCGTCTGTATGTAACTACATGATTTAATGTGTACTGTTACCTGTTTAAATTAACACATCTTAAAAGTAGTTGCATAAGCAGATGTAGTTAGAAATGGATAAGACAATAAAAACAACCGAAACAGTTTTTAAATTTTAAGAGTTTACTTGTTTAGATGTGCATGAAAATTTTAACAAAAAAAAAAAAAAAAGTTGAAGCTTTAGAAAACAATGTGTTTCTTAGATAATTTCAAGAAACATTTACTAAATAAAGCACTAAATTCAATCTCAGTAACGGCGTATTTTCAGCCTTGGAAGGAAAACAAAAATATCAGGTAATAATGTATTTTGGATAATATTGCACTCTCATCCAAGATTTACGAAAGTAAATACAATATCCAATCATCTAGTTTGCTGATTATCATGAACAGCTCCTTTCAAGTGTTTACACAAAGACACTTAACTGCTTTGGAGATGGTTTTTACAGTATTATTTGTTTTTACTTACGAACTGAAAAAAAGGCAAGCCTCAAAGGTTTAGCCCAGCATCTTATATTAATGCACATATAAATCTCTAGCCATTGAAAGGAAAATGCTTTCCTTCAAAGCATTTGCCAAGTTCTATAAAAATAAAGGAGGCATCTGCATTTGTCAATATGACCATGAGAACGGTATTATTAATATACAACAGTATTTCTGTTACCAATGTGCAGAAAGTTACATAAAACTCCTTAGTAGTCTTGAGGGCAAGCATCCCATATAACTTCTGGGGGAGATGGGATGTCATGTCCAGATCCAGTCTCTGGATGGGACATGGACACTTACCTTCAGAAAAAACAAACAACTCATAAGAACACTGTAAAGGAATCACTTCCAGGGAAAGTTTAATTTCCCATATTTCTCTACCTCTTCACAGAAGTTGTCAAGTTAAATTTAAGAGATTTAAGAGACTGCAAAAAGTATGATGAAGATGTAGCTGTTCTAACAGGCACTACTTTTATTGGTATTACTAAAGTAAGTTTCTAAAGCTTTTTATGCAAGAAATTAGTTCTTCTTACACAGAAAAAAAAGTCAAGAAAACGCCTAACAATTGATTTCTGAACTTCATAAACCAGCTCCAAACAGTTAAGTACATTATGTATATGAATCATGGATTTCCATGGTTACATGGAACTGTTAGCATATTGTTTATTCTTTTTATACGGGGAATAATTACTTTTAAGTTTCTACTGCTCAAGGGAGACTTGCATAATTCCTACTGACACATAGCACAGTGATGGAATTACAGCTTAATTGATAACTACACACTTCTCAGAGGCATGAATTATCACCTAAGTTTCAGGAGATTTCAATTATTACGCCTTTCAGATACTGCCCAGGATTTAAAAACAAGCTGACCAAACAGAGGAAGGGACAAAAGACAAAAATGACTATGATTCAAGCGGCAGGATGGCAATACTAGCTAAGGTTTATGATCAACACATTTAGTAACTACTAGTCTTTAAATACCTTCACAAAGAAACAATACTTTGATGGTAATAATGCATTTCCTAGATTAGCTCCCTTTGACCCCCAGTTTACTGAGAGCCTAAGACTAACTACCCAAAGCTAGGTAAAATATTTCCTAAAGTCTTTTCAGTCTTCATTACTTTTCAATAGTCCTCATTGATGAACATCTCACTTTTCAAACAAACATCTTCTACTTTGAGTTATTCATTCTACCTCTATATTTCTTCTTATACACATGGGACTTCATGTTTTGGAGGGAAAAAAAAAAAAGAAAAAACACACAAACACACCTAAAACTGGTTTTAGATCAGTTTCTCCAAACTTTCGGACCACAGACTGCTATCATATGTCAAAATATATCATGGATCTTCACATATCACTTTCATCAGATCTTTAATGAAGGCTTTACATGAGATGGACAAAGCTGTAGGTCACTTTATTGGCCATTCACAAACAAAGTGGGAGCCACTGTTGACTTTCAAAAATGAAGCAGTGGAGGTTCTTTTATTCCCATTTAAGAAGAAACTTGGTCGCTTACTCCTAGCTGTTTATTCTGTCTTATTTTTATCTTGGAATAAAGTCAACAGCAACTAAGAAAGAGGATGGCAAAACAACTACTAATGAATAGGGAAGGGTAAATAATTGGACTCCCCTGACCTATCATCAAGTTCTATTAACTTAGGCTTCCTCTAACATACCAGGTAGTCATGTATTTCAGGCAGCTGGATTAAAACCTGACAAGGTGGTAATAGTAAGTGTTGAATGTGTATTTTTACTTTCAGATTTGTAGCACACAAAATGGCATCTTGTGGGTTTTGGGGGGTTAGGGTCTCTCCCCTGCCCAGTGTCTATACCTTGTCCTACGCGTCCAAGATTATATGATTGTTATCTACCTGTTACACATTTCCCACTGGTGACAGCAAAAGCAACCGAGCTCTTCTGAGTTGTTATAAACAAAATGGGGACTCTGTACCTGCATATGCAAGATATCTTTTTGAACAACTATGTAAGTAGAGACATGGGCATCCTTTGCTACTTCATATTCCTGCGACAGTAAAAGGTGCGAAGGCACTTCCCTAGCAACTCAGAGCATACAGCTGTGAAGCACTTCAGAAAGCAGGAGTGGAGGATGTTTGAATTAATATGCCTAAAATAACTCAGAGAACCATGTTTTTCCCAGGGGCTGAACACGAGTCTTGCTTTAAGTAACTAGCAAGTACCATTGACTGTAAGAGTGTAAATTTTCAGATATAGCAGAAACTAAAACACAGTCCATTCGAACTTAGTACCTGACTTGCAAGCTGCACCAAATGTGTTAATAATCATTAGTATGATGCTCTATGAGTCACTACTCCGAGAAGCAGGCATGAATCTAAAGTTACCACCAAAGGTACCCTGATGATGAGCTCAGAAAGTAGGAGAGAAGTCTGTAGAAATACCCCATAGCTCAGAAAATCTTCATGGAGGAAGTCTGGCACTGCAGCACACTTGCCATGACTGTAGAAGTGTTGCAGAGAACCTGTGTGCTTCTAGGAGGCAAGAGTTCTAGGGACAAAGAAAATAAAGTCAGATTTGTCCAGCAAAGAATGAGACTGAGAAAATGCCTCAGTGGTAACTGACTTAGCAAAGGAGAACACTAATACTGTGTCAAGGCCAAACAGGGATGGTCATTCCTCCACTTGCTCAGCTCCACTGAGAAAGTACCTGCCATTAAGAAAATCTTTTTAATGGGATGCTATATAGACTCTTCATAGGCCAAGATGAGGTGTTCTCAGTTTTGGAAGTCCAAAGACTAATTTAAAGAAGGCACATGAGCAATTCCACGTCAAGTTGTCAGAAGATATGGGTAAATTTAACCACAGCACATTTCTGTCAGGTAACTCTTCTGAGTTTACAGACCTGCCTTTTTTAAATGTATACATCAGAACATTTTAATATTCATGAGTCTATCTGGTCCTCCTTATTCTCTATAAGAGTGATCCAAAGCCTTTTACATTTTGAGGCTTAAGGTTTTTTTTTTTTTTTTTTTTTTAAGGAAAGAAATCTGTGCAGAATAAATCTTCTGAATTCGTAGGATGCCAGTCTTCATAAGTCATGACTGCTGCTTGGTCCTGTCCTCATCATGTCACAGGGAAAAAAAAAAAAAAACAATCCTCACGCCTTCAACTTTCAGGAGACTTACAGCAGGGACCTTCGTGCTTTGCTAGAAACAGAAGTCCTAGGGCACTAGACAGTGTTTACTGTAGCAAACAAGCTTCTGAATGGATCTTCTATCAAGATCTTCTGCAGTGAACATTCCCCACAGACTACCATACTCTGGCTCATTAATAAATGAATAAACCTGCAAAACTGATAGGATCACCACCATTTCTAGAAATGTCTTCACCAAATGCAAGCTAAGCATTTGGCTGCTGGAGCTGACGACCATGAAAAATGACTTTGATGGCATGTCTTATACAAACAGAAAAACAGTGTTTAAAGCAGCTCTAGGACAGTAGCAGCCCTTTCCCTGTTCCAAGCAACATGAACTCATGAAATAATCTTCCTGAGTTTGAGCCTGGGTGCTTGATATACCACAAGTAGCTTTGTCATTACAGGAGAGTCCAGCTTCAGTCCCACTGCTCAGGCCGATGCCAATTCTTTTATCTGTGTCAAGTTCTTTGCAGTGATTTTAAAACTTACTTTCCAATTCAACAAGACACTAGATGATGCAAATTCATTTAAAAGCAGAATTATGAAATTCACGTTAGCTGCTTCTAACCTTACTTAAGAAGTGGAGCATTAATCTTGCATCTCAGCTTCAAGTTGCAGGGAATGGCAGGGATATCAAACACCTTTCTGGAACACAGGGCTCTTTCTGGCCAGCTCGTCTGCAACTGTACACAGGCACTATGTTAGGTATCTGAGTAGATTGGTCTAACCTTGCAGCATGACAGAGCAACTTTTGACACAGCACATACAAATACTAAAAAAAAAAATACCCTCTAAATAGAAGCTGAATGGGGATAAAAGCAGTGGGAAAGGGGAGGATTCAAAGAATTCTGCATAGTTCCACAGCTTTCAGAAATGTAACAGAAGAACAGTCTTTTTCTCTTTGCTTTGGCAAGCAACATTAGTTTCAGTACACATTTTCAAGCTTTTCTTGCTCCTATTGAAGCAAGCTGAGCTTTGGATATGCTTTGAAGAGTTGAACATAGGACTTTATAGCATTTCTTAGATCATTCAAATAGCTCAAACATGGGAAGGGTGAGAAAGGAGGAGGAGCAGAGTATAGAAATATAATTTTGGTATTGTGGCGTCAAGTGAATGAACGTTACATTGAAGTCTAAGTTACTACTGGCACTGAGACACTACTAACACTGAGACTCAAAATGCTTCTCTGAACTATGCTGAACAGCTTTGCTTTGTCATTTAGGAACACAAGGAAGTTTTGTCCCCTAACCTTTCTACCAATTTACACTTAAATTAATGCACTACAAAGTGGGAACATAAGGCCTCATGGCCCAGAGCCTCAGAAATAAGCTGTGCTCAAATACCTAACTTCTGGCACATTACCAATTGGTAAAATCCTGAATTCCAAGTTAGACACCTAAAGAAGAAGCGTTGCTGAGAAACTATCGCAGTAAAGTGTGAATACAGATATAGTTAGATGTTATCTCTATAAATAATTTCACTGCTAGCACACTATGGCTCAACTCCATCCATAACTTTGTGATGCCTGGACTCTGTATTCAAGTAAAATAATGCTTTCAACACAAGTGTATTTCTTGTACTAATAATCCAACCAAACAGATATTTAACTAATATACACTACCTTGGTCAACTTTTTTCTTCCACGTTCATTTGTTTCAGAAAGCATGTCAAGATTTTACTCTTAACAGGAGAGAGAACACAGACCTGAGTCTTCACTGTTGCATTATTACGGATTTTGTCTTGACCATAACTTCAACCAGTAAGCTAGAAGGCAGTGTGAACTTTACACACTTGTGAGACACATGCAGAAAACATTTGTGGAGCCATTTGGAAAACATCAGTGACAAATTTTAGAGGCAACACCTCTAAAAACAGACACATGCTTGAAATTTCATGAGTACATTTTGGGGCAGCAATTAAAAAAGGCAACAGGAGCAGCAGCAGGAACATGGTTGTCACTGAGCATCTCTTGCACAGTTTGGCCTTTGACCTCTTTAACCTCATTCCCAAAGGCAGTTAATGACTTCACTGATGCTTTACAGTGCCTGGCAGTCATGAATTAGGCTGAATCCAACAGGCACACAAGCCTGCTGAGTCCTCAGGCCTTCAACTAGACACGGGAGATCCATGAATTTCAGTAATTCTGGAGATTGCTGTTGGTCCATTTTCAGCAAAACGGGCATGAGCAGCGAGCTGTGCCACAGCACACCTGCAGGAGGCTGCCTCCAGCAGACATGAGATCTAACCATGTGCAGAAAACTGGCTGAAAAAAAGCCTAGAGCCGCCTGGCTGTGCTTAGCAGTAAGCACAGGTGAATTAAGCGGGTTAGAGAGAGGAGAGGGAAAATAAATAAATGAATAAAAAGGACGGGCAAGTTCCTGGGCAGGCTGGAGAGGCAGGAGGGAGCAGAGCCC
>NW_010587337.1:4145-23075 GCF_000705375.1 Tinamus guttatus
CTTGTTCAAGGAGGCAAGATATTCTGCAGCCCTTGTCATTATTTCACTTACTCAGAAAGCAAACAAAAAATACTCCTCAGCTTGACCATTTTAATACCCAATGAAGAGGTCTCCCAAGCTTTTTATTGACTTTTAGCCGAATGCTAGATTTTACATTGTTTATGAATTAATATGCTTTAAAAAATCTTAATGATAAATATTAAAATAAAGGTAAGTATTTTTGGCATTATTGTATTGAAAGCCTGTTTAGTTCAAACAGAGTCCAGAGCCAATGAAAATAGTGTTGGCAGAAGCAGAATATCTGCAAACTAGCAGAAGTTCGAATATTAAATAAACAAACATTCATTTAAGTTCACTAAATAAACAGAAAGGTATTGTAATCCTGAGAAATGTCTGAGCTTTTTCTCTTTTTTCCCCCTTTCTTTCCTGTCCCTCTGTAGAGCTCCCAGGGAAACACAATGAAGCAATTCATGGATATCTTCTCCTTGCCAGAGATGACACTACTCTCATGTGTAAACGAACATTTTCTGAAAAACAACATAGACTATGAGCCTGTTCATCTGTACAAAGATGTCAAGGTATTAACTTGGAAGTTTGGGTAAACATTTGTGAATCTTCTCTACGAGCACTTTAGGAAGCCTCCACCTGCTGTGTCAGCTTCAGTCAGATATCTGAGCATTAGTTTTTGTATAGAATTATTCCTGTTGAACCATAGGAACATAAACAAAATAATGGCACGCCTTGAAAAAAAGGCAGAGTACTTTGGAAATTTGCTTTAAAGTTGATGTGTTCTGAGATACTGTTCTTTTTTAGACTTGAAGGGAATGGGAGGAAAGTGAAGAGGCTGTCATGTTGATGGAGCATCTCTTGTTTGATATTTTTAGGTCTACTTTTCTTACTAGCAGGAAATATAGGGGGCTGTGGGGAGTTCTAATATGAACATTTCTCCTGCTACCTGTGTATTTTCACTAATATATAATCATTTACTGTCTTTTGCTTCTGGTATCTCTTCCATCTGCTTCCCTCACTTCCTTCCCTCAAAAGTTAAATGATAGTGACGAGAGGATTTTTGTCCTCTTGATTCCTAAGGATGTAGCCTACAGAGGGGATAAAATTGTCATGGTTATTTAAGGACAGAAAGGTCATGCCCAAGTACCTTAATGGTGTATCTGTCTGCACTACTTTCTGTTCAAAACACATTTCACAGTGTCTTATTAACATCTCTTAAACGTGTATGTTTTTTATGTCTATGTGATACTCTTGAAGGTTGAATTTCTCCCTTTCCCAAATAGGTCAGGCCTCAATAAACTCTTGAATGCTCTTTCCATGCCTACTTGTGTAGTGTCAGAAGGCTTCTCAAAGCTTTAGCTTTTAGCTTTTGTGGTTTCTACTGAAGTTCTGTAGAAGCTTCTGTGTTTCTAATTGCTCAGCATTACCTCTGTTTTGGAAGCCCCATGGTGGGATTTGGTGAGAATTCATAGGACTTGAACCTATTTAAGTGCCAAAATGGCAGCACGACTGTCTTAAACAAAGGAGCCTGGTGCAGAGCCAGCTTAGCAGAGCTGCCAAATGAGAGCTCCTGTGGTTCTTTTGCTTAAGCATTTAGCTTCTTTAATCTGTTCATAAATCTTTCTTGTTTAAGCGTCAGGTTATTTAGGAGTGATCGTGATCTGGAAACTTTTTTTTTCCTTTTGCTAGAGGAAGAGAAGGTGTTTTGCTCCAAAGGTCATGAGAAATCGGTGACGACTCTGCTTTTGCTGAGGGCTTTCACCCCACTTCACCCCTCTGTGCTCTTTTGCAGTCATTGCATAAGGCATTCCCTGTGCTACGGAGTTCTGTACTCCCCAAAGCCTGAAGTTATTTTCCTGGGGGATAAGCTTGCTCTTTGTCTAGTCGTGACGTCTACATAATTAATAGCGTATTATGTTTCTTTAAATCCAGAGGTGTAATCCAGAGAAAGTAATTGTTATAAAAGCAAACTGCTATAATTATGTGGTGGGCATGGTTTATATAATTGAAAAGTTTTTGATTGTTTGTTTGGCTTTTTAAAAAATTTCTTTCCTGCTCTGTTGCTTTCTTTACAGGATTCAATCCGAGATGTCCACATCAAGGGAATAATGTACAGAGCAATTGAAGCAGATATTGGTAAGTACCGATGAGATCACCTCTCAGCTTTTTTATTGGTGTTTTTTGTTTGTTTTCTGCACAGTAGTATAGTGATCTCTATGGCTTCTTTATATAAGATTGCAAATTCTAAATTTTAAACCTTGAAAGAGGTATTTCTTTGTGTTTAAGGTGCGCTTTTAAAGTTATAAGCTAGTGCTCTGAACTGTTGACTGTACACAGGAAAATATTCTCTTGAATAGCTGCTGCTGCTGTTAATATTCTCTTTTCCCAACCCCCACAGAGAAATACATCTGCTATGCGGAACAGACTCGGGCAGTGTTGGCAAAGCTGGCTGATCACGGCAAGAAGATGTTTCTCATCACAAACAGTCCCAGCAGCTTTGTGTGAGTGAACAGTTGCTGTTCAGCTAAAGACTGTAAAGGAGGAGGAAGAGGATGAGATATTGATGTGATTCGTTATATTGTATAGATACTGCCCTGCTGTTATGCCCCACGGTTAATATCCCTCTGTTCTTTTTAGGGACAAAGGCATGAGGTTCATAGTAGGCAAGGACTGGAGAGATCTCTTCGATGTTGTCATTGTTCAAGCTGATAAGCCAAACTTTTTCAATGATAAACGAAGGTGAGTGTTGAGTAAGAACGATTCAAGCAATTTATTCCATACAAGGCTATAGAGCATGTTATGAAATACTTTAATTGGATGCAATCTAAAATTAAATTGTATTTGATGAAATTCCTTTTAGGGTTGTGATAGAACACAGAGACACCCAGTTTTGGAGTCCAAATATTATCATTTCTTTTTTGAGGAAGGGGCAGTAGCTATTACAGGCCTACTCGATTGAGTTATTGCCAAAGAACTCTTCTAACATGGTTAGCCTGAATTTTGGTGAAGTTAATTCCTTTCCTACTTGGAGAAATTTTGGTACCTTTCAGAATCGGTCCCCATTTCTGGAAACATTATTTACTACTTCTCTTTTGGACTAGTTATAAGTGTTATATAAGAATAGACTGGCTACTAGGCTGGAGTCTTTCTACTACCTCTTCAGTTCAATTAAACACATTTATGATGTGTGTGCTCTACTTTGACATTTGAAAAGACACCTTTATGCATATGTATGACATATGGTGCATAAGGTGGGATAGAGGTGAGATTTTTTTTTTTCATTACCCTATTTTTTTGAGAAAGAATTTATGGCTGTTTTTTCTCCCCTTCCTCAGATGTGTAAAATCCTTCTGCTTTGTGCCTATAAAATGAGGTCCTGAGCAAAATATCCTTTTGTTCTTGTCATGTTCTCTTCTTTCTTAACAACAGACCATCATCACTGTTCTTTCTGTCTTAGTTCTCCACGGTTGTTCTCAAACTCTGTTAGAGGTGCCATCAATATACTGGATAGAAATGCTTTTTTACCTGGCTAAAGCTGATGGAGCTTTGCTTTTTCAGGCTTCTACAAAATGTTCACATGTTATAGGGCATGTTTTTCATTTAGAAGTTGAATAGTTTTGATAGTAGAATTCCAGTCTCCTAAGAAGTGACAGGATTTCTACAGGTATGTGACAATTCTATTCAATTCTGTTGTAGACCCTTTCGGAAGGTAAATGAAAGAGGAGTGTTGCTTTGGGACAAAATTCACAAATTGCAGAAAGGCCAGATTTACAAACAGGTATGACTTCACTAAGCTTTTATTTCAGTTCAAATCTAATACTTATTCCCTAAAACCTAAAGCTTCTTTAGCTGTCATAAAGGTTTTAAGAGTAGAGATATTACTTAAGAGGATTATTTTCACAATTAAATAATAGTGCAGATTCATTGCTGGTAACGTACGTGTGTGGTTTATTTGCCTCTTAAAGTGCACGTTGACACACAATCATGTTACAAATCACAGGTTCTAAGGCAATTTCAGTAATACTTAAATTAAGAGTGATATTCTTAAAATATTTTTAAATGTGTATTGACTGCTTTTTGATGTCTGTGAATGTGCAGTTACATGCTGCTATAGTGTGCAAAATGCTGTTTCTGCAGGGTAACTTGTATGAGTTTCTCAAGCTTACTGGCTGGAGAGGTTCTAAGGTTCTGTACTTTGGGGACCACATTTACAGTGACTTGGCAGTAAGTAGTTTACCTTTCATTAAATAACATAAAAATATTTTTGTTCTTTTTCCCCTCTCCCTCCCCCATTCAATATAATACTCTCTCATTTGAGATTTCTGAGTGTGACAGAGCTTGAGTTGGTCATTAAGCCAGCGTGCTTTTCTCGCAGCTAAAGCAATTGATCCCACTAAAGGCTGACCATATTTTCCACCTTACTTGTAGCGCTTAACTTGTTTACACACTGAGCCCAAGTTCTTGTTCCAGCAGATACTGGCTGTGCCAGATGTAACGGAGCACAAACATGGATATCCTAACAAACAGGATGTGGCAGAAATGGATGACACTTACTACCAGCTGTAGTAAGAGCTGAATCATCTTCTGTTTTGAATGACAGGAGGTGATCTTCCTGTCACTAATGATAAACTTTCTTCCCAAGATCTTACTATAATTCTTAGCCCAGCTATCCAAGTTTTTTCATACTACTTTACAGAAGAAAAAAAAAAAAAAAAAGTACTGTTAATTATTACCTCGAAATAAGTTGCCACTGCTCAAGTCTTTTGTAATTGACTGCCTGTGAAAGCCTGGCAAGATTTTCCTTTTACACGAGTGATCATCAGCCTTTTCCAAGCTGTGGTATCATGTTTCAACGGAGGAAAATGTCAACATCTTTCCCTTGCTAAGAAAGTAATTAAGCATATGCAGTGGAATTAAAAAAAAAAAAACGAAGTGTGGGTGCTTCAGCAGACTGAGAGCTGAGGAGGAGGGTGGCAGTTCTGTCCTCCTTGGGCTGACGGAGCGAAGAGCACAGGTAGCAGCTGCCTCAGTTGTCCTGGGAGGAGAAGCTTCCTTAGCTCCTGGTCCAGACAGACCCAGGGTAAGGGTGCAAGAGCGGCATCCCAACGTGTGGTTTCCTGCAGATACTTCTGACTTCCTGCTCTCCCTTTTAAACCTAGTGAGTCAGGGCTCACTTGCAAGGGTTTGGATGTTCTTTGTTCTCTCGGTCTCAAAGTGGGGGATTTGGAGCTTATTCTCAAATCCACTGCATGTTGGCTCCGTTCACGTCCCACTGCTTAATATTTCTGCTCATACATAAGAAGCAATCAGTTTAATACCCTGTGGGATAAAGGGTGTTCAAACTCTGCCTGTGTCTTTGAGGGCTAATACTTGTGTTTTGTAATTCTTGGTAAACAGGATTTGACCCTGAAGCACGGCTGGCGCACTGGTGCGATAATTCCCGAGCTGCGATCAGAGATTAAAATCATGAACACAGAGAGGTACATTCAAACCATGACCTGGCTACAAACCCTGACTGGATTACTGGAACACATGCAGGTTTGTCCTGCGTGTGTGTGATCGGTTCTGTGTAGCAGAAGGGATACAGCAAAGTTTCCAAATCCTGGACGTTGGCCCTGTTTAGGCCTCCCCAGTTTGACTGTAGATAAACAAACACAAATGATGATCACCCTGGATTGATTATGGCCTTTGCTTTTTTTTAAAATACATCTGGGTAACTCCCATATAACGATTTTTGAAGTGTTGTTCTTGTCCTGTCAGTTGATGAAGTTTTGTTAATGGAAAAGTTCACTTGCCAGGGCATCCTTAGTTACTTGTCATCTGCATTTTATGTTCCAGGTTCATCGTGATCCTGATTCACAAATGATTTTAGAAGAATGGAAGAAGGAAAGAAAGGATATGAGGTAAGAAATGGGAGATCGAGTATTTGCAATGTGCATTGTGGTTAACCAGGTCTTCGCCCATGTTTTTCACAGCTTCCTTTAGAATTTCTCTCTGTCCCTGATCTATATTCCTCAGTAGTTACCACCTTTGCAAAATTAATTATATAAAGCAATATTCTACCTATGTCTTGCACAGCTCTTGTCCCTCTGATCCTTCGTGCATATGATCCCCCTCTCCCTCTTCTCTTTCTGCAGAGCAGATGTTAATTTTCTGCATGAAAGGGTAACGTCAGGCCTAATGATACTCCTTCTCTGTTCAGTTCTCCTGTCCTCTGTTTTGTTCAGCTGTCACCATTGATTACACAGCTTAATTTCTGCATGAAGGAAATATCACTTAAATCACTTCTTTACCCCCTGCTTTTTTTTGTGACTTTTTCCTGTTATTACAAGTAATAGAAAACTGGGACTGAGTTTAGCAGTGGGTTTCTCACAGAATAGGTGGCAGGACTAAAACTCATAAAATATTGAGGGAGCACTCCCTAAATACAGAGTGTCTGAAGGCCACTGTTGGAAAAGATGGCAACAGTGCCAACACCAACCTTCTCCATGGAGAGCAGGTAGAAACAAATAAAATGAGAATGATACTTGGCAGTGACTAGTAAAAAAAGTTAATTCCAAGGTGTGTGTAAACTTTTTGTGTATGTTAAGACAAATCTTTGCATGTTTTTAGCCTTATATGTCTGGGACAAATGGATAATAATTTGGATTAAAATGGAGAAGGAAGCTTTTTTTCACAGTCTTTAGAAATGAAAGCCTGAGATACCATGATTCCAAAGTCGGAAGCAGCTTGCCACTATTTTCAGTGGGAGAAATGGGAAGCTTCTCTGTTCACTGCAATAAATAGACTGGGCTACATGTAGAAAACTTAAATGATGTGTTTAGGTGATTTGGAGTTCAATGGCAAGAGAATAACTCACAGATAAAATAATGAATTGATTAAAGGAACTTCAGATTCTGGAACTTCAGAATCTGCTTTGGATTCTGGTAGAGAATGTGTACAGATCTTTTCCCTTCATTCTCCTTCTGTTTTCTCTTTTGGGGGACAGGGAAATGAACAAGAATTTCTTCAACGCACAGTTTGGAAGCTTATTCAGAACCGATGAGAATCCAACTTACTTCCTACGACGCCTGTCTAGATTTGCTGACATCTACATGGCATCGCTGAGTTGCCTCTTGAACTATGAGCTGGATTACACGTTTTACCCCCGACGGACTCCTCTGCAGCACGAACTGCCAGCCTGGTCCGACCAGCCGTGCGCTGGCGCGTTCAGAGTTCCCTTCCTCCAAGAGACAGTTCAGATCAAATGAGCACTTGGCTTATTTGCTCCAAAATGGGCAAAGATATGCATAGGCATTTTTCCTTTTTTTCCTGAATCTGGCTGTATTTTCCTTAAGTCACTTAAATCTATTATCTTGACGTAGATGCACCTCATACTTGTTCTCAGAGCTGGTTTTGCCTTTCCCACGAGCTCTTCTTACAAACAGAAGAGATGCCAGACTGCCAAAGCAGCAGCGGCCTGGGAGGGAAGGCCGGCCGTGTGTTACGCGTTTGTTCTTGCTCGCTTGTTCGTTGGAGACTCCGTCCTACAAAAAGCCTTGTGGCTTACAAAAAACACGGATGTGCTCCCTCCTGGCCCCGCTCAGACGGAGCTCTGCGTTACGAGACTCAAAGGCAGCGATAGTCTTAAGCAGAGAGATGCAGCTACGCGCACGGTGGCACGGAGAGCGCTGGTGCGGGCGCTGCTCCGGCGAGGGTGTCGCTGGTACCCGGCCTGGGTGGGCCCAGATTTGAGGGCATCCCCGCTGCGCTGCGGTGCCGGCAGCACAGGCAGGCTCGAGCTGTGTTCCCTTCTGCACCTTTGCTGTCTCTGCTCGGCTTTAGATGGACGTGAGCTTAATTCTGAAAGCGTGGCTAGAAAGCTGGGATGCTTCCTCTTCCTCGTGTTGACCTTTAGACACCTTTCTTTTTAGTTTCCAAGACTCTTTAAAGTACCTACTCTCTGAGAATGAAGCCATTTCAAGAGGTCTCGCACTGTGCGTTTGGAAGCTGAGGCTGAAATCTGTCAGGCTTTAGAGGGACAATTATCCTAAACGCTGCTTTAATTTTTGTTTTTCAAACAGTGTCTTAGAATGGTATGCAATGCAGCTTTGCCATTCCCTGGGATAGAGGGTATTTTCATACAGCCTTCAGGAATTTTTTTACATTTTAAAATGAACACGCACAATGGACAAACGAGTTGAAAAAAACACATGAGAAGATGCAAACTGGGATTCTGCAATTTCTTACTCTGATTTTTCTTGCTCAAACCCTCATAGCTGAATTGGAGTGGTAGATGTTTTGCATCAAGCAAAACAGTTTTGTCTGTGCAGATTAGAGGCTTTATTGAATTACTCTGATTATAGGAAATGCAGGAACACAAGTTTTGTGCAGCCTGATAACGTTCCAAAGAGTTGAGCTGATAATTGTCTTTTTTGCACAAGGAAAACACTTGTTGTGTTTCCTCCAACAGGCACTTTATGGAACTGCTATATACTTATTTTTAAACAAAGATGCTTTCCTTTCTCAGTGTTGAAAGGAAGCAGAGTTTTTCTTTTTAAACTGGTGCTTTCCACCCCGGCCATTTTAGAATACATGATTTGATTAATCGTTTTCAAATTCTAGTTATTAAAGGCTCTATTTTCGAAAGCCTATAATTAACAAAATAGCATGTGCTATTCTTCATTTCCTTTTAGGGCATAACTTGCTTCCTACAGTGACTGTCAGGTAAACAAACTTTTGCTGACCAAAAGTTTTCTTCTTTGTTTGCATTTTTTAACCTGTCGGTATTTGTGTGCACAGATCTGTATTGAATTTCATAGGCAATATCTTTCGTATTTTTAAAAGCATGCTTGCAAGGTAAAGAATGTACTTTAATCTGCACAATTTCATAAGCAGTTTTCCTGTATGCTTGAAATCAGTCTGAAGTCCTCCAAGGTTATTGCAATTTTTTGTGTAGTTTTCTTGCAGTTGGAGTTCAAACCTGACATGCAGCTCTCCGAGGTGTGTGCGGGTGATCAGGCAGATGAACATACTTGAAAGGAGTAAGTTCATGTGACAGCCCTGCTGGGCTGCTGGGGGGATTAAAACTTGCAAGAAGTTGGTACGGCTTTATCTGGGGAGTGCTTGGTGGGACTGTACAAAGTATTTAGCGTAACTTGCTAAGGCCTGAGCTGAAATTTGGGGGTGGAAGTACCCCTGGTTTGCCTTCAGTTCCTCATCGTAGTGCTCAGCCAGGCCAGAACTTGGTGTTACCGAGGGTAGCACCTTTCTGCTCCAGAGCTCTCAGTGCACTGCTCAGAAACGGAGCAAAAAAGTCCCTGTTTGCTCTTTGTCCTCGTGCCGGCGCTCGGCGGCCCCGGGCTGCGCTGCTGCACGCGGCAGCGTTTCGTGGATTCGGGCTCTGCGACGTCCCTGCTCTCCAACCCTGCCTGCTCGTCCTGCGTTAAGCAGGAACGGTCTAACTGGGTTGGATGATGCTATCCACGTGCTGTGGGAGTCCGGATGATTTCCTTCTGTCCTGCCCTCTCTGCTTTTTAACTGATAAATCAGCCAGAATTTATCGCCGACCGCTGTACAAAGCTGTGCGAGAACAGCTAGCTCAAGTACAACCCTGCTTGTATTGCATGACTTCTTGAAGTAAATAACATTGCATGAAAAAATCAGTTATTGGAAGATTGTTGCTTAGGAAAAATTATATACAATATGAATGTAAGTGAGAATTTTAAAGTGTATTCTTATTTATTTTTCAGTGATAGATTGCTCCTCTTACTCTAACATTTTAAAATGTTTGGGCTTTCTTTGTAATGTTGGAGTTGAGCTGTACACCTCTGCTGTCTGCATTAAGTACTGTAATGCTGTCTTACTGACTTCAGATGGATTTTTCAGCATATTTAAAGGGCAGTGCCTCTTCATATTAATTTTGGGGGTATATTTCATTTGAACACCAGAGTAAGGAAACTCAGAAGACAATAGTTTGTCAGTAAAAGAAGAGTTTAATGAACTATTGAAACTTTTTGTGATAAAAAATATTTAATGATTATTACAAAAATAAATGCTTGGACTTCATCCCGTGGTTCTTATGAGCCTTAATTTCTGTGGGTGATTTGGGAGAGGGGGGAGAACAAGAGTTGCATTAACTGCAAAATTCTGTGGGCAAAAACTGCCCTAAATACGTGTGCCCTAAATACGTGCCTGTGTTCGCTTGCTGAATTCTACTATCTTCAAGAAAAACTAAAAAAGGCATTTTCGTGGAGGGGAAGGGGAGGTCTTAGGGAAATGCCATCAGCCTGTTTCTTTAGGGATGTTTTCGCGTTAAAATGCCTTGCTTGTGCCTGATAAAATGGCTTTGTGTGATCTGCAGGGACCTTATTCTGATGTGAGGCACCTGGGGACATATGGAGACATACGGACTTCAGGCTTTTTTACCATGAAAGCCCCTCTCCCTCCATCTCCCGTCGTAAACACCAGGTTACTGCTGCTGGCTATAAAATCTTCCCCTTCTTGCTGTTTTGTGGTCCCTATGGTATTCTCACAATTTGATGTGATGTTAAAGCTTTGAGGGGAGGGAATGAAAGAGAATCAAATGCAAGTCTGATTCAGTAATAGCAGGGCGAAAACAGCAGCAGCCAGTGCGGCGTGTTGGCTGGAGGGCAGCAACGATGTGCTTGGCAGGAATGTGGTGCTTAAACAGATCCGTAGCTTTTGCTCTTCCCAGCCTAAAAAACTGAATGTGGAACCTGAAGTGGCGAGTACTTTCTTCTTCACTGTCCACTTCTACCAAAAATGCCTCCAATGAGATTTTTTTCATACATGTGACTTTTTTTCTTGCTGATGTTGTAGCCGTTTCCCATTGTACAGTCACTTGAGATGTAAACAAAACACAGCAAAGTTGGAGGAAGGACTGAAAAGCCAGGGCAAGCAAGTAAAACAAACAGGGTGTTCTCATTTCCTGATGCTGCAACTCTCACCCAAAAATGTGCACTAACAAAACCGCACGCACAACTTAAAAATACAGGTCACTGGTGCCAGTTAGCACGGTCTGTTTCATGCTCTCCAGCTGTAGTTGTAAGCAAGCCAAAATGAAGGTACAGAGCCAGAGCACTACTTAACTTCACAGTATTTGCAAAATTAGCACTCCTGTGTGTTTGAGGCCATCTTAAATTTTGCCCAGAAATGACATAAAATACATGCTAAGGCAAGTCTTATGCTTTTGCCAGTGAAATAAGTTTCTCCTCGCTTCTTGGGGTGTTAGCTGGGACTTAATTGTGCATTGGTACTCACAGTGGGTGTTTCTTACATACAGCCAACTCTTCTGATGTTGGTAATGCTGAGAAATCTACAGACTGCATATATAACCAAGTCAGGCTCTTTTGCTTTTTTAAAATTTGTAACAAGAGATCTTATTCCATAAAATATGTAGGTGCTATTTGCTCACAGTAAATCTAAATAAAACGTGTTTTATAATTGACTAATCCTAAATTCAAACTTTAATTCTGATCATAAGGACCACTCATCACAAGCTGCTGGTCATCTGAATCCTACAAAATAAAAGAAGAAAAGAATCAGAGTTCAAAGTATTGTTCAAGAAAAAGTGTATTCAGAAGGCTTGTTATGTTCTTTAGACTCTACACAGTTCTTGCTAAATGACAGCATCAAAGCTGTCCAGATATTCTCATTTTACTTGGACACTTCCCCTCATTTTCGCTCCCTTGCATAGACAAGTCACTGGCACTCAGCAGCATTTGAAGTGCCATTTCATTCATAACTCTTTAAAGGACTGAAAAAGAGATTTGCAGGTAGGCTACAGCCTCATTTTATATATATGTGTGTATATATATATATACACACACTATATATATATATATAAATATATTATAAAGTGTGTGTGTATATATATATATAAATATATAACTTGAGATAGAGCTGTAGCCTCTAGCCTTATTTTTGTACAGGTAGGACTACGCCATTCCTAGCAGCAGTGAGATAGGAAAACAGAACATAAATGTCTTCCCAGCTTTCAACCAGACACTTTCATTTTATAAAGTAATTCCTGCTTACCCTGATTTTACCCTCATGTATCTCAATTTCAAATCAAAACAAACACTTACTGAGAAAAGTTCATAAGTAGGTTCTGGTGGAGTCAGTGTAGAAGAACTTTCGTATGAGGGGTTGGTGATATTTGAAGGCCGTGACTTGTCCAGTGATGTGACACCCGTGTCATCTTTTGACTACATAAAATCACACAAACCTGCTTAAAATCCATCCTCCAGCATTAAGTGCATTTAAGCTTTATGACTGATTACTGCATGCAACGTTGGGAATGAACTGGCTTCATCACCTAAATCACAGTTTCCAGGTTTGAACTGGGGTTCGGTGTTGTATTATCTTAACCAAATCATTTAGCAATGGTACCTTTTTTCTCTTTCACTGTTTTTAAGCCCCAGCTAAGAAGGGGAGAGGAAGAGTTGTGCCTGCTATAGAAGGTGGCTGGTTGCTCCTGAGCTCCCGCATTGCTACTATATGAAAATACAAGCGTTTCCACTTGGCTCACAGCTCTGCCGTCATTTTTTGGAAGACAACACCTAAGTTAGGGGCTAGAAGAGGGAGGGATTTCTGCTTGGTTCTAGGCAGACTTTCTTTTGGATGGATTGTGTTTTTATAATGTTATTTCTGTTGTCCCTCTTTGTCTTGGGGCTGAGTCGCTGGGGGCTTGTTTCCCATAGCAAAGGTGCTGTGTGAGGCTAGTAAGGTTAGCTGGCTCTACTGATAGCTGATGTAAGCACAGAGAAAGAAAACAAGTGTGAAAGTGTAGCACTATAAAAAGGTGCACAGTTGAGCCCTAACAGTCTGTTTGCTAGACTTTGAAACTCATCTGCTTTCTATCAAATGTCTTCTCCAGAGAAGCAGTGGTGAGGGAAAAGATAACAGGTTCTCTTTAAGGAGGTGAAATTACCAGCTTCCCTGAAGCTGATCTTCCTGGTGAGACAGACTTCCATGTTGGTGCTGTTTGGCTGTTAGCTTTTGGACAGCCCTAGGTGTGTTGGAAGTGCATCTGTGAGGAGGAGTGAGGGCACGCTGGATGGGGAGGTCTTTGCTTGTAGTAGGCAATTAAAAGCCCATGTCCAAGAGAAGTGTGTGCGCCCTTCTTTGGGTGTCATCCCCTTTTCTCCATGTTTTAGGTTGAACATTTCAAGCATGAAGCAATTAGGAATATTTGCTGACTTAATAAAATACCGAGAGCCTGGGAAACTGGAACCTGTGAGTTTCTGTGAACTGGTGAAGCGCAGTGTGTTTGTGAAGTGACCTTCTGCTTTGTGTTCTGGTCAGCCTCCTACCTTGAAATGCTGGAAGTCTCTATCTTTCCTCTTGAATCTGAAGTAACAATATCCAACAAAAGCCACAATTCCAATGACCAGAAAGATGCCGAAGAATATTCCTGTCCCAGAGCCAGCATGAAGAGAAGCCTGGAAGCAGAGAGAGCGGGTGAGTTATGGGGTGATGAGCATGGGTCACCTTTCAGCACCTGAGCCCATGACGAGTCTCTTTGAGATACTGCCTTAGTCCTGAACTGCTCTTCTGTTTGGGTTCCCTGGAACCTCATCCTTACAGGCAGCTGAATATAGCCTTTTAAGAACTACAAACTGGACTTTTTGTTTTGTTTTAAGCTGTTGGACATTTATCTGTCATAGTTTCACCTTATTCATAAACTGCGCCCAAGTGATCTTTTCTGGTAAGATTCTCAAAGAAACTCTAGAGACTAAGATGAAACTGAAATCTCACTGGCCTGCAGAGGAAAAGCCCACACCAAATTCATTTGAGCAGCTTTAAAAACCTGTGTGACAAATACCAAAGTCTCCTCATGGGTCCAAGCTTATTACCCACCACTCCACATGCTGGGCAGGTTTTTGTGTTATTGACCCTTATTGGAAGACACACGATCCCTCAGAGCCCGGCCTAGCAGGGCTTAGATCGAACTGCCTCCGAAACGCGGCCTGTCACCCCACTCGTTAGACCGACTGCCAGCCCAAGGGCTCCAGGACCATGTTGTCCCCTCATGTCCCACGTCTTTACCTCAAAATCATTCTGCAGTCTAGCAGGGGAAGGTAAATGGATGCAGCCTACCCGAATTACTGCTTTAGGAGAATAGTTCTGGAAGTAAAGAGGGGTATTGCGACAGGGAAGGCCTTCATACGCAATTACGTTTGCTTTTCCACGTAAAGTCTTAGCTCCAGGGCCTACTGCTTATTAAAACTAATGAGTAAATTCACCCTGGTAAAAATAACCTCATTATTGTCCTAACTGATAATGTGCCTTCTGCATTTGTCTTTCTCAGAGAACAAAGTAATTTACAAGATGCAGCTTGACAGCTAAATACTGAAAAAGGTTTAGTTGCCCTCTAGTGTTTGAAAAGTATTAAAAAAAAAAAGGTGTAGTACCATGCTGCTAGACAGTGACAGAAATTGCTTGTAAGCTGCTAGACAGTGACAGAAATTGCTTGTAATTTTGAACCCCCTTTTCAGGCCATAATTTACCCTGTGTGTACCATTTTCTGCTTCTCCGGCTTGTAAGATGTAGGGGATTTTTGTGAACCAGATTTGTGTGGGGTTATTACTGAGCTTCTAGGAACTAACAGATTGGTTTGTAAAGGAGAATGGTTGTGCAGACCAAAATGGAAGTGAGCAATATATTACTTATAGAATTAATCCTTTGGACCAAGGAAGTGGCAAGTCAAGTAACTTCCTAAATCAGAGCTGAGATAGGCCAGCAATGGGACCAAAACTCCCCCAGCACATGGAAAGATTTTGGAAGAACCAAAATAGAGTTTTACAAAGCTCTAAGTGGGAAGATCATAGAATTGTTATGGTTGTAAAAGACCTTCAAGATCATCAAGTCCAAATAGCTTAAGTGATTCCACTGGAAAAAAGAAATGATGGGAACAACTTGTTCAGACAGAAACATTTTGAACAACCTTCACCAGTACCTTGTTCTCAACTTCTACGTTTCTTCTAGAAAGGAATCTGTTAATCTGAGACTGTACATAGGGCAGCAAAACTGGGAATTTGCCAAAGTTAGCAGTGCCTTCGAGATGATATAATCCCCCTTCCCCGCCCCCGGTGAATATATACTTACCGGTGCTGGTGGAGCCTTAAGAGGCTCTGAAATGACATGGATTATCCCGTTGGAAGCAATTATATCCCACCCGACAATAGCACTTCCATCCACAAATCTGATCAGGTGCTACCAGGAGAAAGAAGAGTGAGAACACAGCTTTGACCCTTTGGCCTTTGAGGGTGGAACATAACTTAAGCTTGGTTTCTCCCTGACCGCTATTGATTGATAGAGGGAAAAATCTGTTGTGAGGTTATATCACTGTCTCAGTAGACATGAGCCCAAGTTCAAGAAACTCTGCAAAAATACCAACAACTTTCTTTAAGCCTTTCTCCTACCACCCTGCAATTCCTGCATGCCACCTGCACGGTCTCCTCCAGATTCTGCAGGTCGGAGCTTTGCACTTAGCTGCTTGTCACCAGCATCAGAAACACCAGCTCCCCTTATCTGCCTCAAGAAACATTAACCTGTGAACTCAGATTTATTTCCGAAAAAGTACCTGTTCACTTGTGACAGTTTGGTATTCTTGGCCTTTGCTGTCTGTTATTAAGAGCTTTTCCCCTAATCGTGTTAGAAGAGTGGTCCCATTGGTCAAGTCTTCATAAAACATTAAGCTTGCATTAGATAAATGATACTCGATATCTCTCCCGGAAAGTGTCTAAAAATAAAAACGAAATAGAAGGAGCATTAACCAGTTTCATTAAGCTACCATACTTGCTGCTAAATAAATGCCTGTGACCTTTTCTGCTATTGATGCTGCAGCAAAGGAGATATGAGGTAGAGGCTCTTTGAATTCCTGTGTACTAATACTGGGCTGCTCTGTTTCCGAGTACTGCGCAGCAGGTTAAAAGCCCCACATTCTATCTGACATGTTCACTGCTCTGGGATAGCTGGTTCCTGAGGAAAAATGCTCGCCTTGTTTCCCACTGGAGCTGCAACCCAGCCTTTGATTCAAGGGAAGAAAAAGACGAGCATGAAATGAAGCCAGGAACAGACTCCTTTAATGTATTTAAAAGAAATGCCAATGTCATGCAGAGCTTTCTGGAAACAATAACTCAGAGCAGACTTCATCTCAGACACCTTTATCTGGCAACTAAAACCTCTGCATGGAAAATTCACTGTAGTGACTCAAACGCTCTAATTTTATATTCCTGATTGCAGAAGACAAAAGGATGAAACAAACATGCTCTTTCAGGACCACAGTTTAAACCACATGGCTATCCACAGAAGCCATGTTAACATAGCTGATCTTTTTTTTTTAAATTAAGATTTCACCAGGAGTATAGAAACTCTGAAGAAAAGGATGAAACAAACGTGCTCTTTCAGGAGCACAGTTTAAACCATATGGCTATCCACAGAAGCCATGTTAATATAGGTATTTTTTTTTAATTAAAATTTCACCAGGAGTATAGAAACTCTGAATGGCTTTAAAAAAAGTGTTCCTAACATACGGAATAAAAAGATCTTTTCAAAAAACCACCAAAACAAGTCTGTCTCACCTTGTTTTCCATTAGCCCACTATCATTTGGGGCAAAGAGAGTGGCACGAACTGACAGGTCTGTGAGGTACTGCAGGAACTCTCTCCCTTTCCTGGAGCGGTTAGAGTAGGCCAGGATTTCCTAGGCAGAAACAAAATTCAGCTTTAACAGAGGGTATTTGTGAGCTGTGATGGCAGCTGAAAGAATATCATAAAAATAATGACAAAGAAACTTTCTGTTATTAGCTGTGAAGCAACTTTGAGATAATGAATTGTTAGATCAGCAGCTAAAAATGGAATTATAGGAATTGGGTCTTGTTGTCTGTGAGGCTCCTTACATGAGCATGTATATGTGTCCTTCTGAGTATCAGCAAGAAAGGGAGTATTTTAATGCTCTGTCTTCCCCCAGTAGCAATATGATAAAACAAAAGCCGCAGTGACATTTGAAAAGCCAGCAACATCCCAGTGACAGCTGAGTACAGAATCCATTTTACTCTGAATGCGTAGTAACATTTAATTTCCAAGAGTCTTACAAACCTTAAACCCCTTTGGAACAGTAGTGATTAGGTTATGATTTAGATGGTCCCGAGTTAGACCATTTCACCTTTCTTTACCGGTGTATCTTTTTATTTGTATTTTCTTTACAGTTTGAGAAGAGCAGTAACAAATAGATACGTGCTGTGCTAGCAAGGCAGAGGTGGGCTTATAACCAGGTGATAACATTACAGCACTTGCTTCCCTCTGTTAATCCTTCCAAACAGCTTGTGTGATTTATAGGCCATACCGACAAGAAGTTTGTCAGTGCTGGGGAAGACATCAGCACTTGCAGCAAATTCCCACTGCAGGAGAAGCCGTCCCCCACGTAGCCCCTCTTGCAGGTGCAGTTCACTTCTGGAAGGCACAAGCAGAGATAACCAAGTTGGCAAATGGAGGAGGGACTGTTTTAGACCGCTCTGAAAAATGACTTGCCAGTCAACAGAAATATGTATTTTTTAAGTTAAAAAGATAGAGAATCTTTTACAATGCCAGCTGGCAGGCTCTGAGACTGACCAAAGACGTTGAAAAAGAGATTGCTGCCGTCTGTTGACCAGAGTAACACTACTGAAGGGCTCTGTTACCTTTCTCTCTGTAGCAGAAAACATCCCAGGTTTCACTCAGATTGACTCTTTTTCCATAGTCGACTATTCCAACATATCCAGCTCCACAGTTTGGGGAGGAGAAGGCAGTGGGATAGCCAACTCTTTCATTGTCTAACCAGCCAGCAGCACAAAGGTGGTATCTTGCCTGAAATCAACACAAGGTTAAAGATCAGAGGAAGGAGCTCGGTGGCTAAGCTGTAGAGACAGCAGCTCATCCCACCATCCTTGTGCAGCACCCAGCCTCACTAGGCCTATTCCTGAGGGTGTAGGAGGTCAGCAGGTTTGTGCTGGCTCTCTGGCCAGCCATCCTGCAGCCTGCTGTGTGCTGAGGGGCTGAGGAAGGGGATGAGGCCCCTCCAAAAGTCATGGGCTCCCCATAAAGGCAAAGGGAGCCTTTCCCAGGAAAAGCTTCCCAGAGCTTAAAGCCACAGTGGGATCAGAGCTAAGCATAACGTATGTTTGTGGAAGCCAAAGGGGAATGTGAAATACCTTCTTTTGTCAACATGGAAATTGCTGGCAAACCACTTAAACATAGAAGTGAAATACCCAAGAATACCAGAGCCAACCCCTACTACTGATTTTGTTGCTTTGAGGGATATTTTTACGCTACAAGGTGCTAGAGAGATGTGGCTCCAGGTGGGAATTGAATTCTGCCAAGAAGCAGAGGAGCTACTGGGTTTGGTTCACAAGGAGGTTTGCATGCAGGCTCTTCCTCAGCCTCTCCTTTTGCTTAAAGTGTCTCTCTAAACTGTGAGCTTCTTTCTTCCCTCTGGAGATGGGAATGTCTGACCTTTTTTACAAGCAAGTTTTACAAACCCAAGGTGCCGTGTTGAGCTCACTGACATCAACCATGTATTGTCTACAACACACTTAGGAAAAAAAAGAACGTGGAAATAACTGTGTTAAGTTAATTTTGGGAACCTTATGTAAAGGAAAAAGAAAAATGTAAGCCTAATTCTGAAGTGTACATTTCTTTAAGAAGCATTTTCAATAAAACCCCTGTGAAAACACTCTAACACTTACCATCTTACATTCTATGACTAAAAAAAAGAATTTGGTACCTGCTTTCAGGGCATTGTAAGCAGGCAAGAAATATAGTCAGCATTTTTTTTTCTAGTTTTTGGGCCACTGCTTAAGGCTAACAAATTAAGCCTTTGGAATTCTTACCACAGAAATACAATCGTGAAGGGAGAAATCAAGGCAAGCGAGATGGTT
>NW_010587337.1:23105-44488 GCF_000705375.1 Tinamus guttatus
GGATTCTCTCTGATTTACTCTGTGCTTTGTTTGTGGTGATAAATAGGAAACCACAAATGATACCTAGTGCTGCATTTCTGTTTTAATTATCTGGAACCAATCTGAGCTTTTCTCAGAGCTATCTGTCCTACCTGAGGATTTCACTCAGGCCTTTCATTCTCACTGTGTATCTTAACAGCAATTAGTTTCCAGAATGAGCTACACATCACTGATCTTTCAACTACTGCACTGCTGATAAACAGTTTAAAAACTGGGCTCCCAGCCAAACTTATCCTGGGCAGAGGGGATAAGAAGGGAGTTAAAATGAAGTTGTTAACACACAGTCTGCCCCTCTCTCCTCCCTTGCTATTTACACTGTGGCTGTATCTACTCCAGGGGATTTCCTCCTACTACATCACCTTCTGAGCGTACAGCAGCTGATTATATGTAGCTATGGTGGCTGATTCATTGGCGCAGGCCTCTTTTGCCTTCTCATAAGTCATTTTGTACTGCCCTTTTGGGGACCGTAAATGGAAAACTCCAACCGTCGTATCTGCAACGAAAGAGAAGAACCAGCTCTTCTTGATTAGATTTTTTTTTCCTGAGTGCAGAGTGAACTTTGCTGAAGGATTACCGGTAAATTTTATTAAATTTAGTTAGCACAAAGTGGTCCCATGGGAGTAATATTTCTACCTGGAATGCCTTAATTTTTTGCTTCATAAAGCCAGTACTGCAAAGTATTTAAGCACATGTTCTAACTTCAGTTGTACTTAAATCTCATTGCTTCAGGAGGATTTAGGTAGAAGACTGAGTGAGCTTATAGCTGCACAGATCCAGACCAGACCCACTGACTTTGGCGTGGTGTCAGAGGGACAAGGAAGGTTACATGGACTGATCAAGCTGAACAACCAAGCCTTAAGGGCCACTGCATTATGCGTGTGTGCCTCATTCAGGAGTTGCTGTCCTGACCTTGGAAGTGGAGATCGGCACAGTCAGCATCAGGATGACACTGCCCGTTGTCCTGTAAACAGCGATTAATAGGAAGCTGCATCACAGAGCAATTCAGCCCGTCACCAATATAGTTATTTTTACATTCACACTTGCGTTTATCCTGGTTGGAGAGAGAATAGAAAGGCCACATCAAGTATTAAATAAACATTAAAATGGTATTTCAAGCAACATTTTGAACTGCTGGAAACATTTCCTTTGATGTAGCCAGGAGTAGGCAAACATAAAAGCTCCTGCTTGCAACTGTGATTCATCAGTCTGCTTACTCTCATTCTGACATTTATTCTTTTAAGCAAAACATTTATGTATGTGTTTAGGAGCTCTGCTGAATTAAAACCAAAGCATATTTCCATCTACGAACAATAATACGCACTGGAAAATTATATGACCTGTAATTAACAAATATAGGATGGCAAACGGATTAAAATGATGTTTAAATGACAGTGTGTGGAAGCATGAAAAGAATTTAGCGGGCCACTAATTGTAATAAACTGAAAAATATAAAGAAAACAGGAGATGGTTATACCTAGGGATCATGATTGTTACCAGCTGGAATAGAATAGCACCAAGGGTATTCTACATAGTTCCTGGAAGAGAAACCAGCCAAACCACTAAAATGGACCTGGCAGATGATCTCAAAAGCACCAAAACAAATACAGGATAAAAGTCACCACCACAAATTATCCTGTACAACTTTGACTTCGCAAGCCCAGGAATGTGCATCATGTGGCTGCAAAGCTTTTTAAATTGAGTCCTAGGCAACCAACAAGTGACATGTTCTTTCACCTGTCCCTAGGTTTAGCTACCAAAGTATATGCCAAAACTGTCACGGCAAGTAGAAGTATTTTGCTATGAAAGGGATAGCAACAGAAAAAAGTAACAGGAATTTTACACAGAAAATATCTCATCTGCTTTGGTACCGCTTTCTTTAAAGCAAAGATTTCAAAACAAGCTGTTTCTCATCCCTCAGTTGAGGGAGTGCCCAATTAATGTGGAAAATAGGCTGGACATGAGTAAACATTGTTTTGGAAAACAAGTGACTTTTAGAGGTACAGATTGTGATTGAGTTGTTGGCAAGAGCAATTAAAAGACTTCTATTGACACAAGTAAGAATTGTCTTAGACTTCCTCAGGGTGACCAAAATCATTCAACTTACAGGTCCTATGACTGTACAAATGGCATGTTCATGGCAGCCTCCATTGAACCCATCGGCACAAGGATTTATTGGAAGGCATGTAAAACCATCTCCTTTGTATCCTTTCTGACAAGTACAAAAGATTTTCACTCCAATTTGTGTGCACTCTGCTGCCTTGTGACACCCGCCGTTGTTTTGTACGCAAAGGTCTGCAGCTGCAAAGGGAAAAGAAAATGCCTGAGTTGTGTGTGCCTCAAAAGGGGATGTTTTTCAAAAGGGTAAAGCAGCTCCAGTTTTTCTGGTTGTACACTAAAGACACTAGAATACTTTTTGGGAAAAATACTGTTAGAGTTTCCTGAGCTATTCCAGACCTTGTGCAATAGCTAGCCCATGTAGCACTGAAGCCATTGTCAGGACTTTCGAGGTCTAAAAACATGACACCATCCCAGCGAATACTGCTGGAAACCCTGCCATCCTCTAGCATGTGACCCCCACGAGTTCACCTGCTGCTGATTCTCCTGCTTGTAAAAGCCTGGTGAAGCCACCCACCTGCTTTAGGAATAAGTAGTCCATGTGGTCTGAATTTGTTTTAGTGTCTGCTTGCTGCAAGACTTTAGGTTTGATAACCAACATTTCACACTCAACAGTAACTGTATGCAGGTACATGTGGGCAGAATAGCCTGCCTTCTTTTAGCACGCTCTGAATCAAAAGGGGATTCACCTGTGCATGTGATCCCATCTCCATTGTAAAGTGGCTTGCACTGACACGTGTTGTTTTCCATACAGACAGCATTGGTGGAACAGCTTGGAGTGCACACTGGCAGAAGAGCTGTGAGGAATGAAAAAAAGATGGTATGAAAATGCTGTGCTGTTTACATTGAAAGGCCTTGCTTAGTGCAGGAAGGAAAGCTGTTACACCATTCTTGCTAACTGAAAAACCAGTATGAATATTTTTCTGAGCGTTCAGCTCTCAGGCAGTATCTTCCCTCATGCAGCCTAAAGCGCTTTTCCAAGGAAGATAAGCATTCGTATTCCCACTTCACACATAAAGAGACAGGAAGATGAAGGCATTTGTTCAATCAGCAGCAGAATCAGGGACACAGACTCTTATCTCCCAGTCAATGCTCCCTTAGCTCCAGGTGAGGGTTTCTGATATTAATCCCTTCTTTCTCTCCCATATGCAAGTCCTCTGTGACTTGAGATTAGACAGAGACCTAGTTCGGTTTCACACAGCCGACCAGTCCATCCTGTTTCACAGAAACATTGTCCTGTTCCAGAGTATCCTTCGTCACATTGCCCATGGACCTTGCATTCACAGGCTGAAAAAAAAAACACAGATCAGTCACCTACAGAGCTGTCATGGGGAAAGGGGAAAATCTTTTCTTTGATAAGCACCACCTAGCTTGTCAACTGAGGTATAGCATTATCTAGCATTAAAAAGACGGTCTCCAGCAGGTCGAGGGAGGTGATCCTGCCCCTCTACTCAGCCCTGCTGAGGCCACATCTGGAGTATTGTGTCCAGTTCTGGGCTCCACAGTACAAGAGGGATGTGGAGCTGCTGGAGTGAGTCCAGCGCAGGGCTACAAGGATGATCAGGGGCCTGGAACATCTGCCCTATGAGGAGAGGCTGAGGGAGCTGGGCCTGCTCAGCCTGGAGAAGAGAAGGCTGAGAGGGGATCTAATCAGTGTCTATAAGTACCTCAAGGGAGGGAGTGAGGAGGATGGTGCTGGCCTCTTTTCACTGGTGACCACCAACAGAACTAGAGGTAATGGCCACAAACTGAGGCACCAAAAGTTCCACAGGAACTTAAGGAAAAAATTATTGACAGTGAGGGTGACAGAGCACTAGAACAGGCTGCCCAGAGAGGTTGTGGAGTCTCCTCTGGAGATCTTCAAAACCCGCTTGGACGCAGTCCTGTGCCACGCGCTCTAGGTGACCCTGCGTGTGCAGGGGGGTTGGACTAGATGATCTCTAGAGGTCCCTTCCAACCTTAAGCATTCTATGATTCTATGATTCTAGCAAGAATTTAGGTTAGTCCCTTTTCACCACTGTGATGGTCAAGCAGTGGAACAGCCTGTCCAGAGAGGCCGGGCAATTCCCATCCTTGGAGGTTTATCCTACTGGGTAAAGCCCTGAGCATCCTGTTCTGATCTAAAAGTTGATCCTGAACTGAGCAGAAGGCTGGACTCGAGAGAACCTATGGCGTTTTCCAGGGTGACTTATTCTGTGACGCTATGATTTATCATGTGCATTAGTTCAGCACACCTTTGAAAACCTTGATCTACCCTGTGCTAGGAGGAGCAAACTTCAGGCAGAACTATGGTAGGAAAGAGTTAATGGGTGGGCCCGATGCTTACCCTAATGAGCAGCAGCTGCTAGCTGTGGGAAGTTCTCTAGGCAAGTGAATTAAGACTACAAGCGTAGAAATAAAGATATATGGAAACAATATGCTTATTTCCTGAGTAGGAGATTTGCCTGGTTAAGGAGATCAAGGACAAGGTCAGTGAGCTTTGTTTTAAGATATGGGCAAGTCACATGTAGTATATTTTTCAAGTTTTGTATACTTTTATGATTGAAGTCTTCTGAGTTCTTTTTCTATGTGGGGTGAGCTTGTGTCCTGCAAGCTCAAGCATGAGAGGCTGCTGTACTCAGTAGGTGATTTACACTCCCAACACTGTTTGAGCCTTGTAGTAACTTGTGTATTGGGTCCCTCCTGAGAGTTGTTAGCTCTGTGTTGTAGCATAACAAAATAGCATCCTTTTTATCCTCAATATTGTTATTTATGGAGGAAAATAATGTGGGATTTGGAGAATTTCTGTGTTTGTGACAACCTTGTGATGCTGAAATGTATTTCTATCTGACTTCCATTCACGTAGTCCAATTACTTAGCTTACGGCTAGCAGAAGCATGCATTAAAAAGAAGGGCCTGTAAGACCTTCCTCTGTTAAATACCATAATCTTGGTTACAGACTAACAGCTCATGTGGAGTTTATGGTATGGTGTGCCACAAAATTGATAACTGAAGGTAAATGTAATTTTAAGTGTTGGTGCCCTGCCTCTGCTCTAAGGCTAGCCAGCCTCTAACTCACAACTGAATGTGCTCATGGGTGCTACTGCTGTATGCAGTGTTAAGATGGAAGAGTTAAGACTGTAGCTGGCCGTCAGAAAGCTTTACACTGGGAAAATATTTAAATGAAAGGGTGATATTAACCCCTTTGAGGAAATGTGAGGCTTGTTCCACATAGGTTATGCTTACAACCCCAGTGAAGGGCGTTACATGAGCAACTTGCAGGCTGTTGTCTCTCTTCACAGACTACCATCATCTTTTCTTTCCTTCACTGGTTATCTCCTGCATTCCTCTATAAACCACACTGGTAATATACTGTCTTGCTCTTTCCTGGGATGGGGTAAAAGGCTGTGCTGTAGTTGAAAAGACTTGCTGACCTCTGTGTTTGATATTTATGTGTTGTGTTTAAATAACAGGAGGAGCCTTGCACTGGAGGTTAACTAAAGCTTCTTGTCCTCACTACCTTCCCCTCCTCCCTTTTGTGGATCTCTTTTCTGAGACCTTGTGCCATCTCTCAGTGTGAGGAAGAGCTCAGGAGAAATGTTAACGATAAAATGGAGGTGCTTTTCTTGGTCTACTTAAAAACCTACCATGGACAAAAATGTTTGGGTTTGCAATGGGAAACAGTACAGAAATGAAACTTCAACGTACGTTTGCAGTCAGAGCCATATCTGCCTGGTAAACACAGCTCACATGAGGTCCCATTGAAGCCGTTGTCACAGCTGCACTCTCCTGTCCCTGTGTACCCATCGTCACAGGAGCCGTGGTTGTTGCAAGGGGTCTCTGGCCCTCCTGGGCAAGCTGAAAGTTAGAAAAAGTGACTTGTGAGCTTAAGTGCTTGTTTTGTTGTCACCATTCATTATTCTGTAAAAGCCTTGTGAATGCATCCCTGTTAGGGTTTGTAAAAGCACTTGTGACACTTCAGAGTGCAAGTTTATGCTCCTAATACCTTTAGATGCTGTACTACTTTAGATCTGTACTGTTCCTCTGTGGTGCTGGCATTTGAAGTTGATACTCATTTAAATTAGAAGCAACCTGGGAGGAACTGCTGCATCTCCTCATAGAACCACAACTGTGACCAGTGACTCGGTAGCCCACAGTTCATTAGTGTGTGCTAACAAACAGCTGGAGGTAAAGCACCTTGTTCTCTCACATCTGGTTTTAACTACATTGGGCAATTTCTGATCTTACCAGTGGCATGTACACTTGCAGATGTTCACACGTATGGGTGAGAATGCTACAGCATGTGCTTTAGCGTGCTCTTGTGTTGCTGCCTTTGGCCTGATGTGTGTGGTGTTTTTTTTCTTTCAAAGGATTTCTAGGGCTGACTGATTAATGTTCTACAACAATCTTTACTTTTTATAATATTTATGCAGTTCATTATTAGCATGAAGTTTAAAACTTGCTGTAACCATGTGCAAAAGATTATTTAGAGTCAAAAAGCACTAATACTTTTTGTGTATTTCAGTTCTTGCAACACAATCTGTATTTTGCAGATAGTCTCTATTCATGTCTCTTTTTGCAGATCATATAGTTCAACTTTCCATATCATAAAGACCCACTCTTCCTGTGTAGATCATGCAATTCTGGATACAAAATCAGTGATTACTGCAAAGATTCATTTCCCCCAGCTACTCCTCATCCCCTCTTTGAACTATCAACTCTTAAAGAGCATTTCTGTTAGCTGTTAGCATTTCTGTTAGCTGAGTATTAAGAGGACACCAGCTTGTAGCAGAGAAGTCCTACCTTGGCAGTCTCGCCCAAAGTAACCTTTGCAGCACTTTGCAGTTTGGACCACCACGGAACAATTCCTGTGGCAGCCATTTCTTCGGAGCCCAAAGGATTCATATGTACATCTGTAAATCCCTCCCTGGGTATTGCATGTTCCAGCATGGAAAGGGAGAAAAACACAGTAAGATAAATGCCCTTCTAATATATATATATATATATATATTAGCACAGCAATTATATATATATACATATATATATAGATTTAGACTGATTTAGACTGAATCAAACAATTGTAGCTAGAAAGTCCCAGGTGCTTACTTAGCATCTGATGAGCTGCTTGTTCTTCGAGGAAAGCCAATACTGTTTTTTTAATATTAGAGTAATATGTGGGCCTTTCAGCATCTACTTCATACACAGTATGAAGGCCAGTAGTGGGAATATTGAGGAAAGCACTTCTGGGCATGGGGGAAGTATACAAAAAAGTAAACTACTTCTTGAGGTGAGACAGTGAGCAGCTGACAAACACTTAAGCCTGATTGTGGCTATCTTTCTGTAAGGCTATGGATATCTTTCTGTAAGGCTAACTGGTAAATGGAGAAGATTTAAACTCTTCCAGCCCACTGTTCCAATGGAACAAGACTTGAGCAACTTCACTCTGTATTGACTTTTGGTTGGTAATGATGAGGATTGACCAAAAAAAGTGGTGCTGCTTCTTGTGCTAAGGGAAAGCCAACAAACTACTTCCAAAAGCAGCAACTGAACAGCTGAGGGGCTCCTGATGAGGAGCTGTGATCACTGTGGTTGGGGAACAGGAGATCCAAATCCCAGTGTGACTAGGACTTGTTACTTTCTCTGCTTGCGGACCAGTCTGTAGAACTACAACAACTAATTTCAAAGCTAATTTTATTGTTGGAATGAGTATGGATACTGGCAATACCTGGAGCTGCCCAAGTCTTTTATCTCAAGGATCCTAGGATATCTCAAGCACGCCTATGATCTAATGTCAGTGAAAAATTGCTTGAGGCATCGACAGATGCTGTGAGTGGTCAGAATTTCTCTGATGTGTGAAAAGTGCAGATATGAGACCATCGCCGCCTTCTTTAGTGCTTCTTCATGAGCACCGTTAATGAAGACGGAGGGGCTGCTCCAAGGTCAGCTGGAGCACCGGCTGCAGTGGATGCAGCCAGAGCATCTGACAAGACTCTCCCAGCACCAGGATGTGTGCGCTCACCAAGGGAAAGCTTTGGCACAGAGGTTTTATGGTTACTTTTAACTGTGTGGTTTCGTTGTTCAGAGTTTCTTTTTCTCTGTGAAAGACACTTTTTCTAGTTTATGAGTATGTGAAGTACAGACACCTTAAATGAAAGATTTTAACAAATTACCTTTGCTTTTGTCCCTGGAGGGCACTTAGAATTACTGAAACAGCTAACGCAATACCCCTGTTGTAGAAAATGGAGAAAAGACAAATAAACTTGTATTAATGGTAACAAAAGGTTATTTGAAATGGCCAAGAGCTTGTGTTTTACGTGGGTAAATATAAGCAGAAAAGAAGGTGGATTTAGTACTCCTAATACAGATTATAAGAACTTTGAAGAATGAGTAAATGACAAATAGTTGCATTGATTTAAAGAAGTGAAATGTAGGAAATGAAAATAGCATGAGAATAAAAGCTCTCTTAGAAGAAATTTGCTGCCAGTTTAACAATTAGGGAAAGGGGATGGTGAACAGTCTGCAAACAAGTATTGACATATGCCAAATTGGATTTGAAAGTCTAATTTGGAAAACTGGAAAAGAGTTAATTCTCAGGAAAAGTTGACCAGATGTTTAGAAATAATAGCTATTTCACTTTATTTAACAAACCATGAGACAAAATGAATTGCAGAAAGCTTCCTCCTTATTCTGGGTAGCACTATGCTGATACTGCGTGGATGCCTTGTGTGTATTGTGAGTGTTTTCAAATCTTCCTATTTACAGGAGACACATAGGAAATTTCCTCCATACTGAAAATGCATATTCAGGTGCTTTAAAACATATTTCTGTAAAAGCACATATGCGAAACATCAAACACCTGGCTTAAGATCTAGGCAGTTGCTGTTTGGTGTCCTAAATGCTTTGTATAGCTGGGATAGTAATACTCTTCCTTTTAGTCTTTATGACCAAACATATGAGGCCAATATGCATTATTCAAAAGCAGACTGGAAAAATTCATGCTTCCATTGTAAAGTACTGTTCTGCCCTGGAGAAAAAATGTTGAAATCTGGTCAGAACTAGCTAAGTTGCTCGTAAAAGGAGATTACTTTCCCGCTATGTTCCTCGGGTTATCCCTGTGCATCTTTCAGGCATGCATTTATTTTTAACCTGTGCTTTAGCCAATCAGGCAAATATGAAACAGCAACTGAAGGCAGCCTGAGGTGACAGGACTTGATCTCTGTAGTCCCGAAGCTGTTGTGGGTCTTGTCTCTGATTTTTGTAAGGACAGGGCTTGGCCCACAGGTTGTGGCTTCACCAGGGGAAACAAATCTAGACTGACCAGCACATCCACAGTGATAAAGCTGTCGCAGCGGCCCCCCAGGCTGGGGTCCATCAGCAGGCAGTCGATGCCGTATGCGATACCCCCATCGAATTCCAGCTGCCGCTGCACTATCTTGCACTTCCTGTCATTCAGGAAAAGGTCACCCTGGAAGATGGGACAAGAGAGGCAAGGTGTAACAAATCAAGAGTCAGTTTTCCCTGAGGTCAGACCAAATCTAGATCTTGGGTGGGAATTAGGAACAATTCTCCCTCTGTGTGTAAGCTCCCAATGCAAAATAACTTTGATAAGATAGATAACTTTGATGGCTGCAGGGACAGAAAATTAGTTTAGAGACCTTTTTTTCCCCTGCAGCTCAGGGTCCTATAACATCATAGATAGCCAATTCCCTTCTTCTCCTAACAAATGTAGAGCACACTTGTGCTTTGTCTGTAGGTATGTCTGTATTATTATGTGTATTTTAGTTTGGGCTCATTTTCAGAGGTGGATGCCAGTCAGAGAATGTGAGGGTTATGATCCACACAGAAAAACATGCTGCTGTTTCGCTGCAACAGATTGCATGCACACCTACATGCTAGTGTGCAAGTACTTCCAAATGAGAGCTCATGTGCAAATACTGCATTCCTGAGGTTTCTCAACCAAATTCATTTTATGGCTTTGCATTGTGTATTTCATTGAAAGAAAAGTTCGAAAGTGCTGGTCTTTGTCTTTTGCAGTAACTCCTGAGAGTTACTTTGAACAAATCTCACAGGAGAGAAAATGATGTCTCCAAAAAGTCTTATTTGTCCACTTAGCCTGCTGAATTCTTTTGGGTGACTGACCTGGATTTGGGAAATGTTAGCATGGACTTGCAAAGACCAAATAATTCTGGGGGCATTGGCATCTTCTGCATATGCGCTGTGGAGTCTGTCTGAGTAGATACTCTTGAAGGGGCTACGGTTAAATATGATGACATGGCAAACACTTACACTATCCCTGTTATCTCCACAGCTGATGCTGAGGTTGGAGCCCTGCACGGTTTTCAGTACGCTGTAGAGAGGGAGCTGGTAGGCTAACACCTGGGAAGAGAACAAGAGATGTGCATTTGGTCTTGTCTTAGCCTTGGTGATGCATCTACAAAAATTCAAAAGCTTTACCTTGGCATCTCGGATGATGTGGAATTTGAGGTACTGCACCAGTTTGTCTGTATTGGACTTTTTGAACAGGAAGTCCTGTTGCTCCTGTGGGAGGCCTCTGATAGCTGCATCTGTGGGCCAGAAGAGCGTGACGGGTGTGTGAAGGGGATCGCTGATCAGACCGAGCAAGTTGTTGTTCTGTAGCACAGGCAAAGGAAAAAAAGAGGGGGAGAGGGGAGTAAAAAAGGAGGGGTGGAACTAACTGTCCCTCTAAAATGATGCTGATCCTAAGGGATCGATGCCTATTTTAATGGGGGTTCAGTGGCTGGGATGTTATAGTGACAAACGCCCTGATGGCTTCCTTGGTCAATGGTGTCCAAGTGCTGTTTTTAAAAACCAGATGCTTGAGTTGAGCTGCCAAAGTTCAGTTACATGGCCCACTTCTCAAAAGTGTTTTGGTACACAGGACTGGCCACTAAAAATCATGCTGCAGGCCTAGCTTTGGGCTTGAGAAGTTGTGCTTGGGTCAGATCTTGGCCACATAGTCTTGGCATCCAGTAGGTCAGAGCTGAGCCAGGAGAGAAGAGTTAATGGCAGATCTGCTTCATGTCCATTCTAGTGGGACAGGGACTGCATGAAGACCAGGTTTGTCACATACCTTGTTGCAAGCCCTCTGAAACTATTGAGTCAGTGATGCTGTGTGCCAAGTCTGAGCTTTCATCTAAAATGTGTTTAAACCCTGTGTCCAGTGGTTGCCGATTTATTGTTCTTACCTCTAGCAAGTTGCTGAACAGGATGTATCCATGTTTGGCTGCAACCATTTTGAGGCTTTCCTGCAAAGAAATAAATATGCAGTAGATTTATCCAAATACGTTATATGGGCATTTAAAAAACAAGGTATTAGCTTGCTTTTCCCTTTTAAGTCACTGCTATGAAATCAAAGCCACTGTAAAAGCCCTGTGTGGAAGTCCTCTTATACTGTTCTTAGTATAAATATAATTATTGAATGAATTCTTGAATTTTAAATATACTGGCATTTATTCAGCAATATCTAATTATGATTGCTATTATGTTTTATAGCAACACTGCTCTGTCTGTTATATATATGTGCTACATGTATCTACCTGTATCAGTAAATGTGGAAAAGCACCCAAGACAAGAGTGGTGCAGCCTGCACTACTTCCTGAAATGTGGCTTTCAGAAAGCATGTGTAAAAGAAAGAAAGCTGTACTTACCTTCTTAGTGCCTGGGGGAAATTCCTGGATCTGTGTTGGGACCAGAATTTCATTTATGATATGGATCACGCCATTTGTGCCAACGGCATCACTGGATATAATTTTAGCTTTATTGTTCAAATACACAGAATTCTGAAAGGTAACAAAATTATTTTTTGTGAGTGAAACTGATACCAAATTTCTTTGACATGATAAACTCACTGCTCTTTGCAACAGGTTGTAGCCTCAGTTTTAATAAATTACCCTCTGTCCGTTCAAACTCTGGTCATGCTTATAAAGCTGCAGTCAGAGGATAAAATAACTCATATGTAAGCAGGGCTCATGCAACTACAGTCTTAGCGTAGAAGATATGAAGTGCTGAATTATTCAGCTGAATAAGCAATCCTTTTTAAAATTCTATTGTACTTTTTTTCTTTTTTTTTTTTTTTATCAAGGGAAGGGGATTATTTAAAAAAAGCTGATTTTAAAAAAGCTAAAAGACAGCAGACAGCGTTATTCTGATTGCCACCTCTTCATTTCTCTGTTACCTGAGAATAGCTGATCTGTATAGGGTCCCCCTGGAGAGAAGTGACATTTGAAATTGTTGTCAGGTCATTATACAACAGACTGGCACAAGCCACCACGTGGTACCGAAGGACTTGAGCCATTGTTCCCCGGGCAAGCCAGTCTTTAACCTGCAACACAAAGTGGAGGAGTTGCCAAGCACACAAGCAAGGCATCTCAATCCAAACACTTGTGGATGGCTCGTAGAAAGCCTCCGGCCACTTCCTTACTTACCCGGGGGTCAGTGTTTAATATATCTGTGCGAGGTACAAATAGAGTGAAAGGGCCAGGGCCTGCAATATCCCTGATAGACAAGGCCTGGAAAATTCAAGAAAGAAAGCAATGATTAGTTACTAATACAAATATCACCCAGTGAACAGACCAAGCCTGGGGTAGCCTGTCAAATGACCCTAAAGGACTTGAAGTTGTGTTTGCAGCCCTAATACTGCTGCACGATCAATTTATTTCCCTGAAATGCGAGAGTGAGAGAAACACTCTCCTTCTGGGTGGACTTTCTTTCTTAAGCTTATCTATCACTACCCTATGCAGACAGAAGATTTTTCTATTTGTTCTTTCAACTCAGAAGATAAATCTTCATTTTCTGTACAATAATAAGCAAGAGAGGAAAGTTCTTGGTCAGTAATAAGCACAGGAAAGGTGAAGAGGGCTATTCCCTCATGGGCATTAAGTTGAAGGATGCTGAATCTCTGCCCATTTGCCATCATGCCCTAATGAGAAAATAAAACAACCAACACCCCAAAACCCCTTCCTTAAGGTTTTCTTACCTCTAGGTGAAAATAAAACCTAGATGTTTTGAAGTCCCTGAGAAGTTCCTGCAATCAAGAACAAGACTTTGTAACAGTGCTGCAAATCCAGAGTAATGAATGTGGAATAAAAATGCAGCGCTTGGAAAAGGGGGAAGTTTCATGATGGGGATTTTTTGCCTAGAACAAAAGCTATCCATCTAAAAGCTATTCACCTGCACTGTTCCTATTGTTCTTTCCTTACCTTGCTCTATCAAAGTTCAGCCTGCTTTGAAGTCTAAAAATATCAGTTTTAACTCTATAGTATTGCTTTCATAACAATTATCCATCACTTTAGTTTTTATTTTCCTCTTGAAGATATGTTTTTGTTAAGAAGATACCATGAAACAAACCCATAACTGGACTGTCAGTACTGGAAGTTTGAAGCTGTTACAGGAAAATCCATTTTTTATTTTTGTATACCAAAGATATTGTAATGGAAAATCATATTAGGAAAGTATTTTTAAAAATCTGGATGCCAATCTTGAAGTACTTTTAAAGGGTCTGATTTTTGAAGCAAAATACAAGGATAATGTGAAAATCAAATTTTGAATATGTTTCAACTTTAAGTTGCCAATTTTGTTGTCACTGTAAATCATCCAGTACTACACTTTCCAGTGTTGTTTCTGTTTCATAGTTTTGTTGTATAGTGCCAGTTGGTGTTGTATGAAAGACCATATGCCCATTCACTCCTTTTATACTTGGATCCCTATACCTCTGTGAATGCAGTATCTAGTATAAACTAGCTTTTCTTGAACATGACCCTGAGCAACATTATCTAACTGTGAAGATGGCTTTACCTTGAGCAGGATGTTGGATAAACTACCTCCAGGAGTCCCCTCTAAATAAATTATTTCCTGATGGTTAGGGGCATTTTGCAATTTCCTGTAATCTTGGATAGATATTACTGCAAATTGTGGGATAGATATGCTGATTTCTCAAAGACAGAATTGGCATGTTTCAACAAAACACTATTGTATTAAATAACTATCTGAATAACAATCACGGACAGTAAACACATGTAATGTTTCACCTGGAAAATATTGCCTCGACACTTAAATCCATCTCCAACGTAGTTACGTTTGCAGGTGCAGGTCCTTTCTGTCAGCTCAGTGTCATTACAGATGGCAAATTCACTGCAGCCTCCATTATTCTTGTAAGATCAAAATGAGAAACCATGGGAAACCAAGAAAAAATGAGAAACCATCATTTTCTCTGTATATGCTTGTTTCCTGGTGTCCCTTCAGCAACCAGTGATTGCTGGGATCCTTTATCACAGGCAACAGGTGAGAACAAAAGCTCCTTTTGGAGTGGGGTCTGGCTTGACAGGCTATAATCAGTCCTAGCCATAAGTAGTGGGTTTGCATTTACTGGCTATTTATGCACCTAGGTCTATGTGGATTGCTGGCAATTTTGAGCTTCTGATCTCTCAGTGGCACTTTCAAAACCACCTTTTTAATGGTGTAAGCAGCCAGGTAGAGAGGCTGGAGCAGAAAGCAGCAGCTCATAATTTTGAGCTTTCTTGCCTCTACCTTCTGTCTTTAGTGCTTTTGCTCTTCCTTCTCTGCCACCTTTTAAGGTTAGAGAAAGTCTATTGGCAGCCCAGGCTGGTAGGGTGAAAGTTACTGTTTCTGTGCTCAGAGAACACACAAAGGTGAGTATTATTATATTAAAATGATTTATTTTTTCTCCTCAGAAAGGTTTTCATTTCTTTCTCCCTGTCCAGCTCTGTATTCTTTGCTGTGGGTAACCTTCCTCTGTGCCTCAGCTTGCAATGCAGCTCTAGGTGCCGCGTGCTCTAGGTGTCCCTGCTTGAGCATTAGGGGTGATTGAGGGGGACTAGGTGATCTCTAGAGGTCCCTTCTAGCCTCAACCGTCCTGTGAGTCTGAAGCTATCCTGTATATGTGCACAAGGATATGTTGGCAAACTCCCCAGAGAGCAGCCTGTGCGCAGCCGTAGGGGCCATGAGATTCCTGTCTTCATTTGCTTAGTGGGAGCGTTGCCCCAGATGAACATGTACTCCAGGGATTCTAGAAGCGCTAAGGCCCCATGGGAATTCGTTGCCCAGGGAATGGGTTTCATTAGTAACGACCTGGCAATGTTAGGACTTGATACTGTGATTTGACCATAAGTAGTTCAGACAGAGAGGGGATGTATATGCTGACATCTGATCGTGTATTTCTTTTGGGATGCCAAATCACAAGCATGGACTAACCCCCTGCCCCACATCTAATACTGTCATTACATTGAGTTTTCTCTTGGTTATCAAACTCCTGACTTCTATAACAGCTGGAACCGGCCCCTGAGAGTCAATAACCTGAAACTTTTTTTTTGGCATTACTACAATGTGTAATAGATAACACTTCTCATCTGCTTTATCCTTTGAATCAGGCTCTGTAATTGTATCCTGTCAAAACCCTGTCTTATCAAAACCCTCTGCATTTCTTCTCATATTAACTAAAATGCTGGTAAGCCCCCTAGGTCCTAAACTCAAATATAGATAATAGCATTTTATATGAATTATAGCAACGACAAAAAAATCTGACAAGACATGACTTAAATTTAACTACTACAGACAAGTGTATTTCTCTCTAGATTTGATCTGAAGTTGTTGATTTTCTGACTAAGTGATGAGTCAGAGTCCTGGCTTGTATTGCATCCAGGCTGTGACTAGGAAAAGCCCTGATTGCATGCTTGGTTTCTAGAGTAGTGACAGCACTAAAGTATATACTGAACTAAAAGTGGGCCTAGCTAATTTTTTCATTCTGCACCTAGAGGGGATAATCTTCATACATGTGTTCTGAATGCATGCCAAACCCCAAAATGTAATGGTTATATTAAGAGTTTAAATGCTTTCCTTAAAATGATTCTTACCTGTGAACACAGACTGATATATGTGCATTTTTTGCCATCTCCAGAATATCCCTTCAAGCAATTACAGGTTGCCTGTAAAGTGAAAATAAGAAATGTATATACATGAAAAGGCAACAGTTTCCAACAGGCTCTGTCTGCTCTTCCCCTGCCTCCCCATGTCACTCTCTCCCTCCTCCGCCCCAGCTGTTCTGGTTATTTGAAATTATCCCTTCCACCTGTTACTCTTCTTGTATAACTGTCTAAAAGCCTAAATTGTTTCCCTGGCTTCATTCTCATTGGTTCATATTACTCTCCCCCATGTTTGTTTTTTAAATGTTGAAATATCTCTATAAACTCCTCTATAAAACACAGCTGGGTCCTGATGTTGCTATTCAGCTTCCCATTCAGTGGCAATAAGCTCAATGCTTATGTTATGATTACTCTTTTTTTGTACCTGCCAGTTGTCACGCTATGAAAAACACACAGCTACAAAGACATTTTTGAACTTTTCCTCCTCTTCAATTCACTGCTTAATGGGGCTTAGTTTTAAATTCACATTTAATATGTAGACGATGAAATTTTTGGAGGAGATTTCAGCAGCAGAAACGAAAACTGCCAGGCAGTACAACAGTGATGTTTCATAAATTTGGATGACTCAAACTCCTTGAGAAAGCACAAGTGTTTCTAGGCAATACAGTGCTGGGATTTTATAAGGGAGGTTATTACTGCTCTCATGTTAGCTGTTTTCCCATGGTAAGGGAAGTATACATAATGATGCTGTAGCTACTATTTCTATCATCAATAACCATGTTGGGGAGTGAATAACCATGGCTCATCTGGTCCATATGGACAAGAAAGGAGTAAGCAGCTCTGCACTCCCACCAGAAATGTGCTGTCACGTCACAGAGATAATAAATCAGTGTGAGCAGCAAGAGGGCACAAGGATTATGCCTTCCCCTCTCTTTCCCCTGGGCAACAGGGGAAAGGCAGGAATTGCTCTTGGACTCCTGCTCTGTTTTTTGCATTGCTCCTGTAGAAATGTTGGTGTGCAGTCCCCGAGGACTTGTCCCCTGCCAAAATGAAACTACAGGATTACAGTCTTGACAATAGTCAATATGAAACTAGAGGGCTGAAAATAAGTGCTGCAATCAAGGAGTTTGGCTTCTCTAGGAACTGTTATAAAAATAGAAACAGTAATCTGTGCAATGTGATTGCCTGGGCCAATTTTTCTCTTCTTCCCCTAAAGTCTGTTTTTATTTCTGTTTCTTTGAAGAGTATATGCAGTTTCTTCACAATAGTCACAGAATGTTGAAGGAGTGAATGACTATGAGAATTAAGATTCAGCCTATTTTCTCTCTTTGTGATTACATTTGAGAAATGCTGGAAAAAGGGCTGGTTGAAAATGGGATTTTTCTGCAAACAGTGTCTATAACGATAAAGGAAACCTAATTTGGTAATATTTTAAACTGTCAGGTTTTCACATTAAAGTCTTTAGCAGGAGAAAAGCACTTTGTGATTTGATTTGAAACATCAGAACATGGTTTGACTCTACATTTTCAGATTTTTTTCTATCAAATACACTTTTTTTCTCCTTCCCAGGTCTGTGTCCCTGTTTCCTCCTCAAATCTCCTTCCCACTCCCTCTCCCTCCCACTCGTTTTTTTCCATTTCAGAATTTTTGTTGTTGCAAAACCCAGTTTTCTATTTAGAAGAAAAATCAGATAAAGAAATTCTTTTACCCAACTGGAAATGATCGGTCCAATTCTATTCATTTGCACTGATGGAGTACTCACTTGATTGGGTCCGATTTGGGTGCATTCCGCATTTCTATCACAGCCACCATTGTTCTCTAGACAAGGGTTGATTTCTTTATAAAATAGAAACAGTAGCAAAAAGAGTGACTTATGAATCTCCCTTCCTGACTTTTGAGAAGTCAGGTGTACCAGACATGCAGATCATGAGAACTATGAATCAGTGAAACTGTTTTAGCTACTTGATACCTCAGTCTAGGTCTTGTAGTTGCCTTGGTAAAGACTAAAACACTGTAGTCAGCGTTTTTAGAAGGATACATGGGGATGTACCAGACAATGGGGATGTTCAAGGTATGGTACCAGACCCTCTCATTCTGTGGTGGTCAGAGGAAAATGGGTGTTTCGCACTTACTGATTGAACTGTGTCTGCTGTGAGGCAGGTCTGCCTTTTTAGCTTTGGTGTCAGGCTGTACTGCTAGAGGTGCAGTTTGTCAGGCCTTATCTACCACATAGTGTTGTAGGCAAGAGGGTTGTTACGCCTTTGGCATCGGGGGCTATAGCACTGGGAAACCACAAGCCTGGGTCTTGGATGGATCTTCTATCTACAACACTGCTGTGACTCCCCTCCTTGTGACGTACAAGAGGGTGTGAATGCTCACCGATGCAGACTATGCCATCTCCGGTGTACCCAGCCTTGCAAACGCAGACTCTGTTTCCAGGTGTTGTTTTTCTACAATCTGCTTTGGCAGAACAGCCACCATTGTTGGTCTCACAAGCATCAATAGCTGAATAGTGACAAAAATTTGAATTAAACCAGTGAGCTTTATTGGCTTTCTTTTCAGATTGAGTCTCTCTGCCTTTTAAAGGGATGTGCCGACATTTGCTGAACAAAGAGCCTTTCTGATTTAAGAACCTGTAGATGTCATTAGTGCTACATATTTATTTCTTACTGATTAGAAGACAGAAGTGTGGAAAATAAGAATTCATTCAGGACTGGCTATCAGCAATCTCCCATCTTCCCATTCCCCACATTCTAACTGGAGCAATAGAGTCCTTCACGTTCTTCATGAGGTTAGAGGAGTGTCTGGAGCTTTCCCTTAGTTTGCCCCTTTCTGCAAACAGATCAAATGGCCTTCACTTGCAAGAGGTCTGAAATCTAATCCCACTCAGCTCTCCTGTGACAAAACATCCCATTTGGATGAGGAATGAAGCAAAAGAGAGAAGCAAAACCATACGGGTCTCTGAAATACTGGTTTTGCAGTCCTTGGGTTCTCAAACACATTCTGCCATTTATACAATTCCAGATGAGTCAGAGGCTTGCAAATTGACCTTGCTCAATTACCCAGAGAACAGGATAGGAGCCTTGTCTGACCTGCATTAATTAAACCAGATCAAACACAGCTTTTCTTTCTTTCTTTCCTTTTTTTTATTTTTTTCCCCCTCTCTTCAAATGACCTCACAGTCCTGTTTAAGCAGCTGGAACATCTAGACTGAGGAGATTACTTGTCCTGTAATCTTTCTTGCACAAGAGTCATTTGGTACAGTGGAATAAGTGTGAATGCAGAGGCACCATAAGAAGTCTATGTCACCCAGGACTTCCTGCACGTGGGCTTTTCCCACCAGTAGATTAAACTGTTTCTTAGCTTAATTTGTACCAAAAGGGAAAAACAAGGCAGTCAGGATAAGGAGTGTTTAGATCTTGTATTAGCTAGCCGTTGTCATTAGACAAATATGCTTCTATTCCCAAGAGCATTAGTATTTTAATCAACTAAGGATTAGGCAAAGTGACTATAAAAATTAATTACTCACTGCAGCAGGGAGTTTACTTTGTAAATCTGGATACCTTGTACTCTCAGAAGAACACCTAGGATAAGCTGCTATTGCCCCTTTCTGAGGTTTGTGGTCTAAAGAAGTTGATCTTCTCATCCCAGAAATCTGTGCAAGTTCAGAAAGCTGACACTATAATAGGACTATATAGATTCCAATAGCCAGAAGTGCTCTTGGACCCTGTCTTTGCTGGAAACAGAAAAATACAAAATCCAAGCATCACTGCTCTACAGAAAATGGGGTCTAGGCTGTGTATGCTTTCTTCCCTATTCTCTGATCTCCCTTAGCATACAGAATTCTTCGCAGCCTGGAGACTGAGTACTTTGTTTGCTATGAACCTGCACCTGTTGCACTCTTTATTTGAGCAATCTGGCAGCAATTCCTGTTTAACTCCTGTATGGGGAAGTGCTCATCTCTCTTCCCCCTCCCTGTGACTGCAGAGTACTTCAAGCACATTCTTTCCCAAGGTAGGAAACAAAGTCCACTTGCCTGTACAGAACGTCCCGTTGCCCTTGAACCCAGCCGCACACTTGCAGGAGGCGGTGCCATTCGGTAGAAGAAGGCAGCTGGAGAGGTGAAAGGAGGGAAATTGTGTAAGGGACAAAAAGTATCATGTCTCTGGTACAGTCCTCATTGTGCATTGTTCTGAAGGCAATGTGGCATAGAAATAGGGAGGTATTTAATCTTGTGGTATGATGCAGTTGTAACTATTAAAATGAACATAGATTGAACTTTCAGAATGCATTTTACATGGTTTAAGTATAAAAAATATGCTTCGGGCATCGAAGTGTCTTATCTTCTCACATAGAACACCAGAAACTATGTGCCTGCTTCAACAAAAGCTGTGCAGAGAACACTCTTTGTGCACATGTGTAATTTGGTGAGGAACACAGAACAGAAGTCCAGAAATGGTGGCCAGACTTTTGGGTGCCCCAGGTAAAAAGCTGGTTTCTGGAAAGCTGGGCTCTCTTCATGCAGCTGTGGATTTACTGCCTCATTAACACTGGTCAATGCAGGGACTGCTTCCTGCTATTATGGCAATGCCACAAAGTATCAAATACAGTCCCATTCTTCCCCTGCCTGTCATGCCCGTGCCCAGTCCCTGTATGTACAGGAATACAGCGTGAATGAGTAACAACCTGCTTTCACTGTCACTATTGCACTGCAGTAAATGGCTGAATTGGGGGTAACTTGAAAATTGGCTTCAGTCTCACTGTATCTGTTCTGGACAGCAGAGTTTTTTTTGTTCTTATTTTCGTACACTTTGATGTGAAGAGAGGAAGGAGGGATGTTTCTCCTTTTGGTGTACTCCCTTCTCCTGACTTTTTTTTTCTAGTTATGTTTGGGATGACGGTGGGGGAAGCAGGGCAGATAAAACCCACTCTGGGAACCCACCTCTGTGACCAGCCTTGTCCTGTCCGTTCATTCCTTTTAGTGCTGCACACTCAGGCAAAGCTGAAGGCGCCAGCTGCCCCAGCGGGCTGTGGTCTTGCACTGGCTTTGCCCATGCCTGAGCCCTGGAAAGACTGGCCTGCTGGTGCTAGGGGCAAACCAGGGTGTGCATGGTGGCAGCAGGGCTTGGGGAGACAGCTTCAATGGTGCAAGGCACAGACTGCACCGTTCCTCGCTACGGCGGCAGGAGCAGCAATCCCTGTTCTCTAAGGGATTGTGTTTCTGTCTCCTGGTGTTTCTGTCTCTACCTGGCTCCTACTGCCCTGTTCCTAATGCAGGAATGTCCAGATACTTTCACTGCCCTTATGCTTGGGGCAAAATATTTCAGTGTTATCTGTGCTGAGGAAAATCTT
>NW_010587337.1:44506-77263 GCF_000705375.1 Tinamus guttatus
CCCTTGCAAAGGATCCCCTTTCCCTTCCCGTTCCTCCAAACGAGTGGATTTCATACATACTTAGCACTGGTGTGGCATGAAGTGTTACACGCATCATCTTTGATTTCTGCAACATAAAAACAAAACAATGCAAGGATCAGAGCCTTTTGGGTCAACATACTTCTAGTTTTCCACTTTCTTTCTACCATCATGCAGCACTAGAGCTTCTTGCTCTCCAATTAGAGAATCTCACTCTCCAAACGAGTGGATTTCATACATACTTAGCACTGGTGTGGCATGAAGTGTTACACGCATCATCTTTGATTTCTGCAACATAAAAACAAAACAATGCAAGGATCAGAGCCTTTTGGGTCAACATACTTCTAGTTTTCCACTTTCTTTCTACCATCATGCAGCACTAGAGCTTCTTGCTCTCCAATTAGAGAATCTCACTCTCCAGAGGAAGACAGCCCTCCCTTTGGCTAAATGACTCTGAATACAAATCATTGGGTACCATTTAAATTCTGTTGTGAGGAAGAAGCATGCCAACGTAGTACCAGGAAAGCATTTCAGCTTTTGTTATTCATCTTTATTCTGGTAGAATTTTGCATGTGCGGATTAATTATATAAACTTATATTTTTAAAAACTGAATGCTGCTCAGATCCCATTGAAGTTCCAACCATGGAAATGACAAAGTTCTTTTCAGTACTGTTTTTCTCTGAGCAAATTAAAAGAAGATATCAAATATTACTGTTAGCGTGTCTATAAAATTAAAGTTTATCATTAAGGTATGATATTAATACTATTTATACAAAATAATTGGTTTTGAAATATGTTTTAAGTATATTTTATATGATAACATAATTTAATCAGTTATAGCACCCATATAAAATCAACACTAAGTGATTTACTTGGCATTTTTTATTGTATTAATGAGAATATAAATGAATACCCAATGTTGTATAGCTAAACCAACTTACTGAAACACTTGAGAGGCTTTTGATCAAAATATACGAGGCAACCCTGCTCTGTAAAATATACACTCTTAACAAATGAGATATTCTTGGGGGCAGGATGTGGCACATCTAGGTAATTAGCTAAGTAATAAGCATTTAAAGCTTGTTGGCTTCCTATTAGTATGATGGTCAATTCCTTGAGTATACAAATGTTTTGCCCTTATTTCTTTGTGTGGAGGCACACAAATACATCTGCTGGATAGCTGGTAGTCCTTGTGGACCTTCTGCATTAGGATCTGGTCATGGCTGCAGTTCCAGTATTTCCTGGAATGCTCCTTTCCTTCCCTAGAGAAAGGAGACGGGACACTCACCGCTTTCACAGGTCACTCCTCTCCAACCGACGTCACATTCGCAGGTGCCATCCCCATCAATCCCGCTGTTACATTTTCCATGGACACAAGCGCACACTGAGGAGAGAGGGGAGGAATACACAGGATACTACACAGGATAAGTGTGTGCACAGCAAGTCATGGTGATATAAAATGGCCCAAGGGTATTCTGCTAGATGTGCTCTAAACTGGTTGAAAAAAAAAATGTGCTTGTGCCTCTTGTTGTCTTCTTACAGAACAAATCTAAATTCAAAAACTTATCTTGCTTCTCTTTCCAAATAAAAGAACTGACACCTGTATTTTAATATGAAAATATTAGTGAAAAGAGCCGTATTAAAGAGGACTACTCACATCAAATACTGTTCCAAGGCTGTAATACGCAAGAATAGCAAGATGTAAACAAGATGTTCTCTGAACAAGGGATTTTAGAGAAAACACCATACTGGGGTGGAGAATTAATGACTAGCCTGTTACTCTGAGAAAGGTGTAGCTATCTAGGGTGTAGAATGGACAAATTTAGAAGAACTAAAGGAAAAGTTTATGCTTCTCCCCCAGAGTATTAAAAAAGTACTTTCCCCAAGTCACCTGGAAAGTTGAGGGAAATCATTTTATTTTTAAACCAGAACTTTTGCTAACCATGCTAACTTAATTTTACCTCTTGCAATACTGGGCATTTTCCTTAAAGCCTCAGCTACCCCTAGTGACGAGACCAGCCAGGTGTTTGTGTGGCTCGGTGGCGCTCCGTACCTTGGTCGCAGTTGTGGCCGTATTTGCCTTCGACGCAGCTTTCACAGGCTGTGCCAACAAACCCCTCTCCGCATTCGCACGTGCCTGTGCCATTGATGCCATCCACGCAGACGCCATTCCCGAAGCAGGCATTCCCTGCTTTCCCAGGACAGGGCTGGCACTGCTGCCCAAAGAAACCCGCACAGCACTCCCTTGTCTGAAAGCAAAGAAACACCATCCCGAAGGTCATAATCAGAGGAGCGGAGGCCCCTGTCTATCCAAGTGTGCCAGAAAGTCCTTGAACAATTCCTTGAGCATGAGATGTGGTCTCTTGAGCACAGAGGAACCAGGGGTCTGCCTTTTTGCAGGCCTTCAAGAACAGTGTCTACTCCCCCTGGTCTCACTGCTGTGGGCAGCTGTGACAGCCAGGCTGAGTCCTTGGAGTGACTCAGGTGCCCTCCCCTGACCCAGTGAAAGGTGGAGGGAGTGCTACAGTGAAGGGCAGCGTTGCCCTCCTTTAACTCCTGCTCCCTCAGGACTGTCAAGGCTCCCTGCTGTTCCTCTATTGCACTGATCAGCGGGCCTTAATCTGCAGTGTATGCTGAAACCGGCCCAATAAAAAGGCTATAAATATATTTGTCAGGTCCTGGCTTATATCTATTGCATGTATAGCGACTTAGTATAAAGAAGGTGGGTCCTGGGATCCCTGGATTTAACTGCAATGCAAATAGTAGTAGTGTTGTTAAATACTCACGATGGTAGTTTTTGCACATTTTGGCTTGCATCCAGTCTGGACGGTGTATGGCCTGCTGCTTACAGAGAGGATACAGTATTTTTGCGGCACAGCCTGAACAGAAACAAACAAAAAAAAAACCCAAACAGCTACACTTTTGTGTAATATCTATCAGCTTCTTCTAAAAGTTGTTTTACAATTTTATGTTAACTTTATGCCTGGCATGCTTTGTCCAGGTCATATGTTCGCAAAGAAATCTAAGGGTAGTCTTAGAAATAAAAAAGCACTAGTTAAAATGATTTTCACTAAAGAATATATAGTCTATTCAGCTCAGTGCCTTATAGCATTTGAAAGATGCCTCTAATATTGCCTTCACTCAGAACTGAACAGAAACTTCTCTACATTTTTGAATATAATTCATTTCTTTTTTATTTCTGACACGTCTTATTCTACCTAATGGTACCTGGAAAACTGAGTGCCATCATAGTGCAAAAAGAGCTGTTGATACACTTTGTTTGAGGTCTGGGCACAACTCTGAAAGTCTGCATTTTGAAGATATCCAGCCTCACTGTACACCTGTCAGGAGATTCAGATAAGGCATCCAGCTGCTCATCATAAACAAAATGTTAATGTTTTTGAGTTTTTCTTACAAGCACTTTATTACTGCTTTGCCAACTAATTATTTTAATGGAGTGGCAGAAACTTGATCGCCTTTGGAATCCAATTGCTGATATAATTAATCTAATTAAAAGAGAGTTAAAAAGGAAAATATGATGTATGGCCTCATTGGAGGGGCTTTCTTAGAGGAATTTAGACAGCAGAGATTTTAGGTCTCATTAGGGTTAACAGGGACTCACTAAACATCCATAGCTCTTGTATGTTGGACCTGGGCATCTAAAGCCTTAGTATCCAAGTTGCCTTGTGATTCCAACCGACAGCACTGCTGGAGCCAGGCTGAGTTTGCCCCTCTGTACATTTGTGGCATATAGGGAAAAAACAAACAAACAAAAACTCTTCTGTAATTCCAGCTGTAGCAAACATATTACAGACTATGCTCGAGGACCCTTACGGTTTTGTACAGTAGAGGTTTGAGAAACCTTCAGGTCCTCAATGCATACTAGTGACTAGAATTTAAAGATAAAACTGTATTTGAGCTGCTCTTGGGTCTGCTTCCTTGCTTTCAGTGTGGCTTAAAACAAGGGTGGACTGGCTCTGTTGATTGTAAATAATTTATGTAGCTGCCCAAAGTAACTAGTATAACTCTTACTAAAACTTTATTCTAATTCTAAATTAAAACTTCATTCTGATTCTATTCTAAAATTTATTCTAAGAGGATTAAATGTCTCTTTCTGCTTAGTTTTGACCAAAATTTAATATTAATGATAAAATGCTTACCAGTTCTTTTGTTCCTGGGGGACAGCTTGTTGGCTGCAAACAAGGCCTGCACTTTTCCTTTAGGAAAACAAATGGAATGTAGTTAATAAAGTTTGTACAGAGCTACAGACAGATTTTGTCTGTTTTCTATTAAAAAATAATCAAAGTATATTTGTAATTTTTCCCCCAGTGGGAGATAGGAACCACATAGTAGACTATGATATCTATCTATCTATATGGGATATCATAGATAACCCATTTGGTAAAGATGGTCAGGGTAGCTGGATTGCTTAGCAAGGAAGAACACCCCACTAGTAGGTCTTCAGGGACCTCCCAAAAAGGTTTTCTCCCAAGGGAGAAATGTATTTTTATGTCTGATTTTGAACACAGATGTTTGTTTTCCCCTAGAAAATGATGCCTCTGGAAAACTATGTGAGAAGCCTAGTACCTGACTGAGCAAAATTAGAGAAAACTTCCAGAATGAAATATATTCAATTATGGGATTCTATCTCAAAGAAAAAAATGAGAGTCTAAAAGTTCCTGCCTGTTTAAATTTGCTTTAGACTGACCACAAATCTTGTATTGTCTTTGTCTAACTTGTACATGTTACCATTTTCCATAGGTAGGGAAGTGCACTGTTTGTTGTCTTATTTCACCCACTCATTTAAAAAAAAAAAAAAGATAAATAAGGCAACCTTTCCCTGCCATTCTGAGGAAATCACATCCTATTCTTTGGAGGAAGATAAAAATAGCTTGTTTCTAATATGTAAAAGGTGTGAAAGAGGCAGAATACTTTATTCAGAGGGCAAGAGGAATTAATATGTATGTTCAGAGGTAATATCTACCTGGAATGAAAAGACGACATTCTTAGTAAGGAGTAATGTTTTTATTTTCCCAGTTATTTTTTCACTTGCTTACTTTATAAACAGGTGGCTTGGCTAAGATGATATATTAAAATAGTGCATTGCTATTATTTTCTGAAAATAAAACCTCAGCACTTAGCTTATTTCTGTGCTATTCTAATTATATTTTATCCAGATTGTCAGTATCCTAGCTGCAGGATCAAGGCAGTTTTAATAGGATGTCAGAACCCTGGTAGGAATGACTTTATAGAAAATGCATGCATCTCTTACTGGCAAACACTGTATCCTCTATATTTTAGATATATTATGCTATAGGCATCTACAATGTTCCTTAGAGCATCTATACAAAGAGGACCAACTTACAATGATCTCAGTGTCATTAATATCACACCTATTCTTCTGTATTTCCAGGACCTTCTCCAATCCATGAATAATTCCTTTGTCTGTTGCAACATTTGCATAGGTTATCGGTGCATCATTTATGAACAGCTGCAAAGGGAAAGACAACCAGTTAGAAAAAGTAGCAGAGCTCTTAGTAGTTCTACTGGAGCAGTAATGGGTCAAGGAAAGAGCAATGTGCAAGTCTTGCTTGATAAAAAAATTAAGAGCTTACATCCCAGATGGGGTGTAGAAGTGATGGAGGGTATGAGATGAGAAGCAACCAGTTTAGCTTTCTTAGCAACTGGAATGTCAAGGGGCAGCAGGAGCAGCTTTTTCTACTACGAGGTGTAAAGGTGAAGGGATTGGAGAAAGAATCTGAAGAAATCCAGTAGTGGGGGGAGGGTGTGCTTCTTGTGGGGCGTATGAGGGCTTCAGGGGAGACCTCCTGGCAGGTGCTGCTTCAAGGAGGGCTTTGTCATCTAACACCAAGGGCTGCCCCCTCATGCTGCCCTTGTACCCTCCTCAGTGGTGGCCCCTGGAGCGGATGGGTTTCCAGGACTGCCAAGGACACAGCAAGCAACAGAGCTAAAACCCTTTGGGTGAGGAGCTTTCTGTCCTCCTTTGACTACACCTTGAGGGAACTCTGTGATGAAGGAGGGCTAAGTTGCCTTCCTGACTGTAACTCTGAATTGGGAGGGTCACCTAATCTTTCTATGCCTTGACTTTTTTTTCTAATGAGGGGTTTTGAAGAGCAATTTATGTATCTTGCCAAGCGCTCTGAGCTCTTGGTATTGAAAGCAGAGTAAATCCACAGAAAACAGAGTTAGCATTTTATAATTGAAGGCAGGTTTCTAATGGCTCTTGGAAGTCAGATTAATGACTGCTTTGCAATGCAGGCTTGTAGCTGCTAGATATGCAAGTCCACAATATCTTCTAAAACGTGATGCTAGATCTGAACAGCATAACTGAAATCAAATCAAATCGGCTCTCCCTTCCAGACTGACTTTGAATTAAGCAGGTCTCAGCAAGTTTTGTGTGACTTCAGTCCAGAGATTAATATGGGGTGCACAGCTTTTATGGGGCTCTGTGTCAGTTTAAAATTGAAATTTGGATCAGTAAATAGCAGGAAACATTTTTCTGAGTAAGCACAGACGGTGGCACCTCGCTGTTGTGGAGGAAGAATCCAACTTGATAGGAGAACCCCAGCATAGTTTCCCTGTGCATGCCATTGTGCAGGTCATTCTTCAGGAGCTTCTCATCCAGCACAACATGATAGAGTATTTGGTCCTCATCCTACAAACATGTGATTAAATTCAGAGTTACATTCTAACAAAAAGTGTGAATAGCAATTCCCTGTCAGTCTTGTATGCCATAAGCCAAACTCAGACGGCCTGCTAATTTATAGATACAGGACAGAGTGCAACAGGGTAAATACGAAGAGATAGGGAAGAAAATATGTCATCATACAAGTTACTGATGAAGCTTTATCTGCTGGGTGTGATTCTAGATATTTGCATTCAATAAAGATGTTTCAGACTGGAGCAAATTGGAAGAAAGTTATTGGGATGACTCAGGAAATGACTACACTATCTTGAGAAGTGACTGTCAGGCTTGAAAAGGCTCCTTGGCCTTGTAACTGTTTCAAAGCATAAATGCCAGAGAAAGAGAGAAGTTATTTCAGCCAAAGCACAGTGCTGGCATAAGAATAAAGGATATTAAACTGGCCAGAAGCATGTTGTCAATTTAATATAAACTGGTTCTGGGAATTAAGCCTGTGGCAAGCAGGGGGAGTAGCTGTGGCCATGTCTGTGGCTGAGGCAAGAGGAGTAGATGGGGCCCTGTGGGAGAGGGACAACAGCATTGGGTTTGTTTGAGATTGCTTTTCTACCAAACCTGGCTGAGCCATCTCCAGCACATTCTCCTAACTGGCCAGCAGTGCCTTTACACTGGGATTAGAAACCTTGGTGCAAAGTGGCTTGGGGACAGTGGCCAGGATTGGTGGGGGCAAACATCTGGAAAGTCTTAAGAAAGAGTCTGAATATTTTGTAAGATTATTAATGATGTGGTTGCCAGGGTGACAGTGGACTGGACTTGTTCACTGAAAAAATTTGTTTAAATCTTATTCCCATACTGATTTCCTTCTTAAAAAAAAAAAAGTCTACAGATGAAATGTCTTAGATATTATTAGCATTGTTTTAAGGAGGAGAAGGACAAAACCCAGAACAAATAGTTAGCCAGGAAAATATAGGTGGATCCACTGTTCCTTACTTTTTGACATTAAAAACAAACCCAAATTTGCTCGATTTCTGGAAAACTAACCCCTCTGCCTATTTTTGTCACCTTTTACTCAATGCACTTTACACTGAAATGAAACATTGGTTTGTTAAGTCTTGCTATGTGAGTGGTACATACCAGAATAGTCTTTTTGTCCCTTAGGTAATTTTCTATGGCATTATTATTTGGGGCAAACACTGTGTATGTGTTTGCAGCTTCTATTTCTTCTGCGAGGCTGTATTGCTGTTGCGAAAAAACACAAAAACAAGCCAGAAAGACCATTGATATTCTGATACTGCTCCTAATGCAAGTAAACTGGAGAACTGCTTCTACTCTTAGAAGAATATGAAAGCTTACAATAATGTAGCCCCTGAAAATGGAGTAATCAGGCATTTGCTCTAGGCGAGCCAGCAGCTTTGGCATTGCGGTGCTTCGGGGAGGCGTCAGAACCTGAAAACAGAGCCAATATCCCATGTTAGTATGTGTGCACAACTGCGCTGTGCGCGGTTACAAGGATCAGGTGTAGGAGAAAACGCCGTTCCACATAAATAATTATTTCAGGAACTTCTGGGATTTTCCACTGCTTGTGGCGCAGAGGAATGAATCCCCTCTGTGTGGTCATGTACCTTATCAATAACATGTATGATCCCATTTGTGGATGCGACGTCACCAACTAGGATGTGAGCTCCTTCAACCGTGATGTTCTACAAGGAGGACGAGAGAAATAATTTACTTCATCATTGCAATGGTAGTGTTTGCTCAGCCATTTGGGCTGTGAATTTCCACACCTTCCCAAAAGCTTGCTTATGATTCCATCACAACTTGTGTTAGTGGCAGGCTGTGTTGCAGGCTGGGGATGTCTTCTGCATACAGAAGAGGCCACTCTGGGGCTCTGCTCCTTGCGTGCAGGCTGGCAAAGCTGTCTGGTCATGCTGGGACTGCTGGGGTGAGGGCAGTTACTTGGGGGTAGGGGTGTTCATCATCGGCCTCTCTCAGGGCGGCTGAGCTCTGATTTCCACGTGCCCTGACTCAAGCGTGCCTGTGCTTCTGCTTTTTCCCTGTGGGGAGAGAGAGATTTTTCCCTCTCCCTTAAAGTGACTGAGGTGCTTAAATGTGCCCTATGTATTTCCACAAAATCTTCCTCAGCATGTGGAGTACTAACTAAAAAGACTGAGAGGAGGGGGCTGTCAGTTAGCAGTAGTTATTTAGATTTATAAATATGTTTATGTGGCTTGGAACTATCAAGTTGCACATGCAGATATGTGCACAGCATCACTACTTCCTCCATACTTTCCAGTTCCCTAAAATAAATCACTAGATTTCCTTGACATGCTTTTTAGCCCATAGGCCATTCCAGGCAGGGACGACACTTTTGATTGCTACAGTTTGCAGCCAGTACTATGAGATTAGCAATAAATAATGCTGTTAACAAACCTCAGCTAGGTAAAGTGGTGCAGAAGGTACAAGAGGGCCCAATATAGTTATCAGTGCCTTTAATTTTTATGATATTATCTTTTACTTTTTAAACATATGCATGTAATATCTGCATGGTTTTGTATTATGAGAACACTGGCAGCAGTGACAGAATTTGGTATATGATACCACAGCAAGTCATCTTACCCCATTTTCTTCAAACAAGTGTAGGAAGTTGCTCTGTAGAGATGTTGGCAGCATATCAGAGGATGATAAATTCTGGAAATCAGCAAAGCTGTAAGTTCCTGTCAATACGTGATACCTAAAGGAAATTAATTGGATTTGAAGGTTTTGTATTTTCTCAATTTGCTTGGTGCACCATTCTAAGATTGGAATTTAAAGCAGAAATTGTTTGTACAGTGCCTATTTCAGCTCTGCTCTCATCACAGCTTGCTCTTTAAACATCACTAGCATAATCCAAATATATAAATATCTTCGTTTCAGAGGAGTTGCTACAGAGATTTATGTCACTGTAACTAAAAGGAGAACCCTATGTTCCTCCCTTAAAAATGTAAGAGCTGTCTTGCTCTTCAAAACAAGGTTCTGTTTGTAATGAAAACCAGTACATAAAAAAAAAAAAAAGAAAAACCATTAACGTACTTCAGTAGTATTGGGATGTTACTCTTTGACATCCAAAAAGCTTTCTCATCTTCATCCATGTTTTCAATCGCTTGAAGTGAAGGTACGAGGACAGTTAGATTTGAGGTGGTGGACAACACTGAGTTTATCTCTGCCTCCTGCATGAAAGAGAAAAGCGTAAAATGGTTGAACTAAGGACTAATCTAAAGAGCAGCTGATGACTTTTTAGCAAGATGTGTTTTGTGACTGGCCTGGGGAGGAAGAATATTGCTCAGTACACTACACTTAGGTCCTTATGAAACTTGTAAATAAGTGTATTTTAAAGAACAGATTGTCTGCATTTTATAGGCATAAGAAAAAAAATCTCTACTGTTAGGATGACTAAGCATTGGAAAAAATTACCCAGAGAGGATATAGAGTCTCCATCTTTGGAGATATTCAAATGCTGGCTGGACAGGATTCTGGACATGCTCTAGGTAATCCTGCTTGAGCAGGGAGCTTGAACTAGATATTTCTCCAGGTCACTTGCAACGTCAAACATTCTGTGATTCTGTAAGCAACATTTGGCTCTTTGGCTCTTTTTTTTTTTTTTTGGTCACACAACATACAAGAGATGTCACCTCTCATGAGTGCTAGTATGTCAATTAGGATCTAGTTTAAATATCTGAATATTAAAAAAGTATGATAATCACTACTTCCTGAAGTCACATTCAAATCTTTACTTGAAGATAGCAATTAAATTGCTCATATAGAGCACTCCAGATTATTTAACAGATTGAAAGATTATGATTAATGAAATAAGAAACCCACAAAACACAAGGGGCTCATTTGGAATAAAACTAAATAACATACCTGTGGTTTTTCAAAAAGTTTATGGGATACCTGAGCCCACTAGCAAGGGATAAAACTGCAGGGGGGTTTGTGAGGTCTCATTTCCTAGCTGTCAACAGCTCTAATTTTAGTGTGGGGATGTCGGCTCTGCAGTGTGTGTGGACTGATTCACACTCCATGCATCTGCCTTAAGGCTATGGAGATTCTTCACTTGAGAGGATTTTTTTTCAGTTCAGTGGGTTTTTGTGGGGGAAAAAAAAAGGGAATGCTTAAGATTTTAATACGTGTTCCTCCAAACTTTTCACAGGTTCCACAACTGGCCACTTTTGATACAGCAAAACTTCTGGAAGTAATATGAGCTCGGTCCTACCTTACTCTAGCTGGTATACTGCCTGGAAGCTGGCTTATTTTGGATAGTCTTTCAACACCCATACTGCTTTTTAAGTCAAGAAAGGAATCAGGTCCCTTAAATAGCTGGGAATTTTATTTTATTTTAGCTGCTAATATTATCTTTCTCTCTAGACATCATCACTATACCTTCCAAATATTTTAAAACAGAAATAGCAACAGACATCCCGTCCCCACCCTTTCCAACTGACAAGAAAAATATTTGGTTATGAAAAGTGGTAAAAATCACATGCCTGCTCAAGTATGAAGTTGAATACCACACAGATGGGTATACCTTCCTATTTTGCTTGTGTTCGTAACTACGATTATTTAATTTAAGGGATACTATTTCTTTGATGTGCAACAGAAATTTCCACATCCCTGTTTCAACAGATACTGTGTAATTTGCTCCCTGATTTTTTTTTTTTACTGCTTCACTTTCCAATGAGTATGGTACTAGGTGAGCTACCAATGACTTTGTATTAGGCTTCACATTGTGCTTGTTTATCTGACTTCCTTAGTTTTTCTGTCTTCAGAATTTCTGCTGCAGCAATATTGTTGCAGAATTGCTGGAGCACAGGCATAGGTAGGTAACTGGTTTGAGCTAGCTGCAGTAGTGCAGTTATCAAGTAGCTCTCTGAAGCCCCTGCTACAATTCTGTGCTTTAATGACCCCTACGCTCCCTAATTTTGAAGAGCACAAAAACAAGCAAAATACTGCGACTTCTGCTTCTTATGTTGTTTATTAACACCTCACCATTTTTTTTTCTTTTTATTCATACAGTGCCAAGCACAATGGGAGATAGGTCCTTTAATGTTACTGCTGGCCTTGTAATAAATAATAGCACATGAAAAGCAGTTAGTGAGAATCAATCTATCTAGAGCTTTTTGTTAAACTACTTCTTAATTTCCTGCACCTCAGTCAAACCAGTACCAACTCTGAATTTTTTCCTTCTTGCTTGTTGCAACAGGCCAGTCAATGACCAGGCATTCTGTAGCATTTCCCTGGCATAGGTCTCTGAAAATGTGGAGGGAAAGGCACTGACTTCCCTTTCCACTTGACTGTGTATTTATTGCATAAGGAAAGATGGAGGGACATGGCCATGGGCATATTCAGACTCTGCTTTTACCCTGCTGCTTCTATGCTGCTATATGAAGTGTATTTATAAACAGAGCAAATTATGGCGTATGCAGCCAACAGTCTCATGGAGTGGACTTGTAACTAGTTCAGCTGCTTGTGTTGCTTCCTTGCCTGTTTGAATTTGACATCAGAAATTGGTTTCCAGGAAGAAATTAAGAATCATATGATCAGACCCTGCTGTGACTGGAGGGAGGTGCACTTAGATATCTGTTCAGAATTTGGGACTCTGGCATGTAGTGGGAATATTCCTTTGAGATTCCCATTTCTAAAGGCTAAATGCTTCTTCTTTTTTTTTTTCTGCAGACTTGAACATACTTAAAAATCAAGCATGAAGTATACTTACATTAACCCATTGGTTAAATGCAGCTGCTTCTGACAGAGCAGATAACTCCTGATTAGAAAGAGAGAGGAATGAATACAGAAGCTATAGATGTTTGTTATCAAAGTGCTTTTGCTGTGGTAGCCTGCGGTAACCTACTGCGTCTGGCCTGGCTGATGCGACATGGAGGAGGAACAGGTTTTCAGTATGCACCAAGAAGAAAGATAGTAGCTTTGATTTAGTCCAATATTGGCAAAGTTAACGGGCAGTGACCAGGTATTTTGAAAATCAGACTACCTGTTGACTAGGCATATTATTTAACTGACCCTAGGCTAAGCTGTTATTTTCTGGTAATCTTTTCTTAACTAAATGCAAAATTGCTTGAAAGATCATATAATATTTTGACTGATATTTGTACAGCATCCTAAATAGGATCCTAATAGCATCCTGTTTAAAAGCCTTGATTCTGTCACTGTACTTAGAATGGAGATAAATGATAGTATGAAAGGGGATGAGAGACTGTGCTAAGAGCCTTGTATAATTACTAGCAATGTCAAAGCAGTTGACATACTCATTTTTTCCTACCCTATAAAATACATATTTATTTCATTAAATAACTTGTTTTAGTTTTGTCTGTGCACCAGTTTGTTTTAATATGATAACTTGACTGTTTTGACAAAGATATAGCTTGAGGCAGAATTTCAAAAAATCAAGGTGCTTGCAGCTCCCAAGCTGGGAGGTGCATACTTCACACTCGTGCAATTCAGGCCTCTAGAGCCAGCATTTTTCATGTTTTATTAAAGGTAGATGTTAGGTCTTTTTCCAAACTATGTTTTTAAACACAACAGATCATTTCTGGATAGGTTAAGAGTCTCCAGCAAGAACACTGTCCATAGAGAGCACAGTTGGGGAACATATTTTTCTAATTTTTTATAATGGCTTTGGTATCCCTCTGGTTAAGATCTAGTATATGAACTGTGCAGTAGGTCCCTATGCACAGAAATGATGATTATCTTACTTACATCTGCTGCACTTCCATAGCACAGTCTACCATCTCCTTCGTAGCCCTTTGGACACACACACTGCCAGCCATGTGAAGAGTCAAACTGACAAGTTGCCTTTGAGCCAGAAAGAAAGAGAGAAAAATTGTCACATACTCAGGAGACTACTCAAGAGCTGTTATCAGTGAAATACATTGTGTTGGTATAACTTAGCAAAATTAAATTAAATAAATGAAAATGTCTTAATTCAGAAATGTAGACAACTTTGTAGTACATTAAAGCACCTTCTTTAGTTGTACTGAAATAGGTTGGGTCAAATAAGTACACAGTTTCATATATACAGATATATATATACACATACAAAATGCTGTTTTGAAACATGTGAGGAATATTTTTACTTAAAAGTTTCCAACTAAATTGGGTTGGGTATGGCTATCAGAGAAGTCAGGTTCTACCAGTAGTTAGAGCAGTAGATTCAATGATGCAGCTCTTCAAGTTATCGAAGCTGGTATAATTTGTACTGGGGGTAGATGCAAGGCTAATCTGAATGCTTTGCTTCATAAATAATTAGCTATTTGTAGTGGCATCATGTATATTTTAGAACCATGTGTATGCTCTAGAAGTAGATGGCTTGTAAACCGTCTTCCTGATATATATGTAGACAGATATAGGTACACCCTTCCCTTAACAAGGAATGTCCTTACCTTCTTCCATGGACCTCCTTGGCTCTCTGTAGTGCATTCCAGCTCCACAAACTAAGGGTACTAATTCCATCACCTGCTCTCCATGCACTAACTCTAGAAGTCTAACCCTTGCTTCACCCTTTCTTACCTCATCCCTACGTGAACTGGGAGCTGGGTCCTGTTCCTTCACCCACCTAAGGCAGATCAGTGTTGCTAATCCTCTGCATTGCCTGACTTAGTACCCCAGCTGAGGCACAGAGGTCTGAGTGCTCTTGCAGGCACCCTGGAGATCAGCGGAGTGACTACTGATAAAGCTGATGGATGTCTGCATAGAAACATACGGCTTAGGAAAACATCACTACACAGACTATTCCATCTAAATGGAAACTTCTAATAGAGAAGCATCACTTAATCCAGACTCAAGATAGCCTTTTCATGGAGGCTAACTGGGAGCTTCCCTGGTACAGTGCATGAAACATGCTGATACTGTTCACACAGCATTTCAGGTAGTTGTGTTACTGCTTGGAAAACATTGTTCCTTCTCAAACAGAAACTGCAGGCTTGAAATGGCAAGGAAATTCTATGGTGTGTATAGGAGACTGGATGAGGTGTGATATGAATCTGAACACATTGTTCAGGCAATGATTAATTGCTCACCAGATGATGACATTTTCCACTTTGTTCTAAGCATGAGTTTATTGGCGTGCATTCAATTCCATTCCCTTGAAATCCATCTTTACATTTGCAGTCATTCTGTTTTTCAAAAAAAAAAAAAAAAAAAAAAGACTGCATGGAAGCAAACACTGGGACAGGAACTGGAAGGGGCTGTTTTAGGTGGAGAGAGACGTGCAGAAATAAGCCTCTGGCTAAAAATGAAAGGAGAATTTGTGGAAAAAACAGAATGTTTTTCTACTTTTCTACTAATGTAGAAAAGGAGAACAAATGTGAGAGAACTTACCTGACCAGGCCCTACATATATGCAGGCTGCATTTTCATGGCACCCTCCCAAGGCAGGCAGCAAGCAGTTGTTGATGGCTGAGCAGTCTCTCCCATCACCAGTCCATCCTGCCTGGCAAGCACATACGTAAACGCCAGGGTCTGTCTGAATACACTCAGCCTGGGAGGAGACAATGCAGAGGTCAGACAAAATCATCTCATTTGAGACAGGTGTTAGCATATGAGTCTGCAAGCGTACACATTCACTTAGGGTTCTGCATAGTTCCTGTAAGAAACAAGTAACTTCAGGTATCCAAAGTCCTGACTTGAAACTCAGCTAACAACTAAAGATTTTTTATTTCCTAATATGGATATGCGGTACTTAGTCTTTCTCATAGCCACCTCTGAAAAGATGCAAAATTCCTTATGTCACAGCTTTATTTTCACTGTGGGATGAAGCAAAACAGTGTTGTTGCCTCACAGCTTAACTTGGGAATGCCCTAGCATTGTTTAAGACAGTTTTAGATGCCATTCACCTTTAGGTATAAGAATTATCTAAGCAATAGGAATGAGACTGCTGGGAAAAGAACTTCAACCACAGCTGAAAATTCTGAATCTTTCTTCTATAAATGTTTCTTGTCTAGCCATCATTATTCCTTTAATTTTCAATGGAGTCAGGCTGTGGGGTAAAAGCACTTACTTACATTGGTACTGCAGCCACCTGGATTTAAGCTAGCACAGGGATCAACTTTGCTGCAGGTTATTCCATCTCCTTCATAGCCAGGTTTGCAAACACAGCTGTAGGAATGAGAGGTGGCTGAATTACTGTGCATAACAGGACAGCTATAAAATTAAACTATTTTCTTCCCCTGTAACACTCTATGTTTGGGCAGATTAAAATTGGTAACATTTTATTCATGATGTAAATAGCATGTGTGTACTTCCCCCTTCCCCTCCCCCCCAAATATTGAGATTAGGCTATTTCTTTCAAATGTGTAATTTGTTCTCTGTATATGAGATGGGGAGTGAAATTAATTCTGCCCTGGTTTGACTTTTGCAAAGGTAAATTGATAATGCTGACTTAGTTATGAATTGAGGTAGTTCTTTTTAATGTGACACGGAAAGTACCACTCTCCCTCACATGCTTGCAGGAGCAGAGCTCCCTTCTTCCCCTACCCCCAGAATAACCCAGGCTGGAGAGAATTTTCTTAAGTGCTCACATTATGTAGCATTCCACATTTTGCTTTCTGTGGTGACTCGCTTTGAACATACTGTAGTAAAAGGCAAGCTTGCTGCAGGTGAAGATGAAGGTGAGCAAGACGGGGCAAGGCTGATGTAGAAATGTGAAGTTTTGGAGTTTTATGGTAGGTGATGTCAAGATTAAATAGCCTGTGCAGAATCCCATAGGACTGTGACATGCAAATCTTCTGTGAGATGACCAAATTAAGCTTTCCACCCATGACTGCATGGGAGTTTCATTGTCTTTCAGTAATATTTAAATTCTTAATTCACTTAGGGAGAGTTAGAAATGAGAAGTTAGGTTCCTAAGAGACTTGAAGTTGGCAGTAAGAAGTCAGCTTTCTGATAAGGGTCAAATTCATATGTATTAAATTTATTAGTGTGAAATATAATGCTGAGGATAGAACGCTGAGAACTCTAATTTCTGTTTTGTAACTGAAGGTGCATATACTGCATGTTTATATTTATTTGCTGTATAGCAGTATTTCAGTGGTTGATATTCCTGTAGTATTTCAAGGTGCTGTTTTAATCAAGAAAGTGGTGAAATGCTGTGTCACAGCAGTTACTAATTAAATAAAAGTTACTGACTTACCTCACTGCACCATTGCTAAGCTGGCAGTCTGCATGTGTGTGACAGAATTGTAACAAGGGCTCACATGGAACTATTTGCTTATCACAGAATTTCCCCGTATATCCACTTCTACATGAGCCAGGAAGACAGATCCCATCACTGTCTATTCGGTTGTCACATTTTCCATAAACACAGAGGCATTCTACCAGAGATAAAATACTATGTGATGTTTCATTATGGTAAAAGGCGGCATTATGTGGCATTTCTTATCAAGTGGTTTCCTATTTATTCTAGAATCTAACCTTGTATATTTTAAAATTTTCACTTAATTAGGAGCACTGTATCTTTTCAGCTGCTTTTTATGGATAAATAAGATCTACTGTAGACACAGATAGTGCACCTGTCTGTCAATGAACTTTACAGAACTTCAGAAAAGTTCTTTAAAGGAACAAAATACTATATATCAGGCTATAAAGGCTGTTATCACATTGAAAATACATCAAACAAATTGTGCAGTGTAATGGGAAGGCCTTTAACATCGAGACCCCAGTTTTACAGATTGCGCACTGCAGAAATTTCTGGGCCAGTACACAAAGCAGCACAGACTTATCAGCATTTTATTATGCTTGAACTCATCAGCATTGCTGGAAAGGACTGCAGTATGCCCAAAGATATAATAAGCCCTAGGAAGTGTCAACAAGTTAAGCCAGCATATATTTCACTGACAGAACTGGAGCTTAGACAATGCTACATTTTCTTACAGAATCTGTCTTTCAGCTTTTCTCCATGTATCTCTGAACCTTAGAGTGAGCTGCGCTTCATGACTGAAAGGCTGTTTCATTGGTAAACGACTAAAATGCTTATGTAGATGGAGAATATGTATATATTTTTTGCCTATTCTGCAGTTTCTCAAATACAGTACTATTTAACATAGCAAGATTAAATCTTTCAATATATAGATGACAGTTGTTATGAGTATAAACTATACAATACAGAAAAACTGCTCTTTAAGTTAATTAAGTATCCTAAATGCAGTCAGTTTATAATCTTTGTTGTTCTTCAATTGCGTGTTTGATTGTAGGCAGTTTTGTGAGCAATACCAGAAAAGAAATGAATAGTAATCCCTTCCTTTTCAATTACTTGTGTGAGGGAGATAGAAATGAAATGAACAGTATTTTAATATAAGGCAAGCTATGAACCCAATGGAAAGCCCAGTTAAGTCCAAGCGAATATTTTCACTGACTCTGGGCTTATGATGTAGCCCTATGAAATAAGAAAACCTACCCCAGAGACATGTTACTCATCCTTCACAGACAGTGTATAGCTATCAGTTAGCTCCTGCTTTAATTTTACTAGGTTCTAAAAGAAAAATCACCTACTCTTGAGTTGAGGAAATACTTCTGTACTTACTTTTGTCACACTGAGCTCCATATCTGCCAGGATCTGAGCAGAACTGACACTGTGAGCCTTGAAATGCGTCAGCACAAATACAAGTTCCATTTCCATTCATGCCATCCACACACTGGAATACAGAAGAGAGATGTCTTTCATGTGTAGGATGAAATAAAATCTTTGTCTTTCCCCTCTGAGGAGAGACTGTAGACCTGTCGGTATTATGACTGTGACATAGACTATAGAGAATAATTTCCACTTTAATGAAAACATTTTTTCATAGCAAAAGCTTTCCTTGTGCTTGTAGTGCACTCTATTGCTGTGCATTCTACCTTTGTTAGCTATTTTAAAATGAGAATAGTGAACTGGGTTATTATATTTACTTTGCATGCTATAGGATATCAGAGTGAGTCCTTTAATGCCAGCCTTGTCTATGTACTGTGTTTTGGAGTCACAAGAATCTACAGTTTAGATGTCTGAGAGGAGACTGATTCATTTGCCCTCTTCTATAAAATTGATTTGATTTTCATGGTCATTTTTGGACATGGAGTGTTTAGCTCCTGTAGAACTTACTGATTTTCATGGTCATCTTTATGGAGTGTTTAGCTCCTGTAGAACTTAAATACTTCTGCATTAGAGGAGTATCAGTGGATTTTGGGGAAACAGTCCTTTTTTTCCCCACAGGAGAACACAAGATACTGTTGGATACTTCGCTTACCTGTCCATTTCCTGAGCAGGGTTTGGAGAAACCTCCTGGACATGGACTGCAGTCAGGGCCAAAGAAGCCTTTGCAACATTTTGGTTCCTATGAATAAAACAAATATTGATGCCTGTCATCTGAAATAACTCTTATTCCTTATGGCGGCAGACCGAATCAGAGTTATTCAACATATTCAGAGACCAGGTGGTTCACAAAGGAAGACGCAGGGCTCTGTACCAGCCCATTATACTGGTTATTGTCTTGGGCATGGGAACAGCAGCAACTTTTTAAGAATGCCAAAAAGTAAGGGTTCTTCAACATAAACAGGGAGACATCACATTAAGGAAATTGTATTTCTGGACTGTCTGGTTGTGGCATCTCTGAGAATGGGTCTGGACTACACGTCTGTGCCAGATTTTGCTATTTTGGAATAACTCTGCCTTTAGTGGTTGCCATACAATGCATGAAAAGCATCCTCTTTTCCAGAGCTTTGGTGTGGAGACAGCATACAAAAGACAACTCTCCATCAAGCTTTGGCCTCTGGCAAAAACCTGTAAGAGTAACTGCCACCTGAAAAACATGTGTTAAATAAGAACTGTCTCTGCAACAGTCTTGTTAAAAGAAGAAAGAGGGTGAGGGAGAGGTGTGCATGCATTGTGGAGAGGAATTATTTCAGGCACTAGGTGTCTGCTACTTTCGAGTAAGAATTACTTGATTCCTCTCAACTCTCTGTAGAACAGTATAGAAACTACCTGGAGATCTCCAGGTGCATCTCAAGTCTAAGCATAATGTTCACAACGCAAAAGACAATACTCTGGAAAAATTTTATGTAAAGAACTGTAACTCTGTACCTTTATTTTTATACTGCAGAATCTAGCACAGCCAGTTTTTGGAAAAGTTGCACCTTCAATAATGCATTTCCGTCTTACGGAAGGCTAGAACATGCATAAAATGTATGCATTAGTATTCCTAAATAATGTAGAATACTGTGGTACAGTATTATAATTATAATATCTATACAAATATAATATATAAAAACAAGAAATATAATTATGACAATTATTATATTATGATAATATAATTTAACTGAAGAACAGAAAGTACTTTGCCATAGTATTACATATTTTAAAATTTATTAAATTATACCTTTTTGCCTAATATGAATTTACTTGCTTTTTACATGTGGCTAGGCCATTGTTAGAATTACTGAAAATGCCATATAGAACTAACTAGCAGTGAATTAATTTAATATGGAAAATAAAATTCCTACATTAGCCGGCCTTGAATTTCATATGTGGAGAAATGTGCAACCAGAACTGATCCCTTAGATACAAAGCAAATGGGAGGTTTTTGGTCCAGCCTGAAGCTACTTCTTCATGGCATTGCTTCTGGGAGGAGGTTTGATCAAATAAATTTTGAACAGGTTTGGATCCAATTTAAACTTCTCCCTTTTCTATTTTTCATATACTAACTCTTAAAAACATAACTATAGCAGTTCTTATTTCTTGCCTGTCTTGTCTCCTGCCAAAACCTGTTCCAAGTAGATTTTTGTTACCTGACAAAAGAGTCTGAGCTGCTATGAGATCTGTAAGGAATTTTGCTACAGCAGACAAAATAATGCTGAAATAACCAGATATTTCAGCCATTGCCGAAAAGAGATTTAACTGTTGTCTATATTTGTATTTATTCAGTTTTCTATATTCATATTCAGCTCTTTTGCTTACTGTACTGGGAAAGCAGTAATCAACACTGTCAGGGAATCTGTCAGAGACTGTCACTTACTATGGGCTTTGAATCCGGTGGACAGGGTGGCAACGTGCCCCCAAAACAACTTGCACAGGTACCCTAGATGGAGACAAGAAGGACTGTCATTTCAAAAGTTATATACTAACTACTGAGAAGCAAACTTATTGGTAATATCCACTGCAAATTCTGAGCATTATCTGATCTATGACTTTTAAGTGTTATAATATGGATTGTGGAAGCTGATCTCGGATCATCATCAGCAGGCAGGGTTGTACGTCCAGGCTCCAGCTTCCCTCAGGTCACTGTTTGTTTCCACATTCACCTTTCTGTTTTTATTTGTCATTCCTCCACTCCCTCCTTTTAATGAACAGCAACTCCCAAAGCAGAAGACAAACATAGAAATAACAGAATAGGGTAGGCCAATATGGTATGTTAATTTATGTTGTCTGAGAGTCTGGTGCAGTCTGTATGCTTAAGTTTCTTTGAGAACCTGTTGCTTCCTATGCAACAGATTAAGCTATAGGTAGTGTAAACAGAAAGCTGTCTATGGGTGGTAAAGCAAAAAAAAATTGTGCTTCCATGTTGCAGGTCCAGTACTTCACTATGATATTGTATATAGCAATTTTTATGTCCTCCCCTTTTGATTGCCCTCCAACAATAGCTAATTTATCACTGTGTGGTGGTGACAGAGACTGGCAATTACAGCCCTGAGGAGATACAAGCCCCAGGGGCAGTCAAAAAGGTGAGTCTTCCAACAAGTTACCTATACAATACAATAACTTCAGACAGATTGTGCCTTTCAGTGTGTGGCTATGGAGTTTGCCAAAGCTGTGTTGCTCATGGCTTTTAATGACCTAAACAAATTAGAATAAATATTAGAGCAGACATCCAGTATATTATTTCCGTGTTTTTCATAATCATTGGGCAAATGCCTAAGAACCTGAATTAGAGCTTTTTCCCTGCATATTTATTGCTGGAGCTGATGGGGAAAGAATCAAATACTACAGTGATACATGATTTGGATTCAATCATCCTTTGTGTTGCAAAGCACTTAAAGGAATAAAGAAGCATTACAAAAGCATTTGGGCATTGAATAGTGGAGGTGCCAGTATCAATCTATGTTTTAAGGGTTTGTGGGTCAGACACATTCTGACAAATATGTTTAGGCATTATAAAAGCTCTTTAAGTTGTGTAATCATGGCCAAGGTTGGTTACTTTTCTCTGGGTTTCTGGAAATCCTTATAAGAATTTATTTAGTATTTTAGAGCTTAAAATCAGGCCAAGATCTTCAGAATGCATTTCTCTCTATTGGCATTGCTCTCCCCACCCTCCAGTGTCATGTAGTGTCACCTTTTCGCTCCCTTTCTCCATGTGGGACTGCCTTAGCTATTAACATGTACCTGCTATCTCCTCTTCCTGAAGATGGGAGTCCCATTTCTCCCCTTCTGCCACACTGCAGGCCAGTTTTCCTGTTCCCACTCTGCACTTCTGTGCAGTACCTAGTTTCTGAGCTCTGTCCATTTTCAATAGTAAGTATGATACAATATTTGCAGAGAAATATCTAAAGTAAATGTCTGAAGTGTAGACATATATACCCTTTTGTCAGCTGTGCTGTGGAAGAGATGACCTCTGGGAGGATGTAAAGCAGACTGCTGGGGGAGACTACCAGTTCAGCTGTCAGAGTCAGTTGTCCCTTCAGTTGTCTCAGAAGTCATCAAAAGTGGCTAAAGCCCCCACAGCAAGCAGACACTGTGGACAGTCCTGCATGCCTGCATGCTCAGAAATGCTGGTTAGTGACATTTCTGTACTGTTTCAATCCCTATGAGATTTTTGAATATTTTGAGTCTTTTTTTTTTTTTTTAAATCAGCATTCAGGAACACTGATATCTATGTGTTAGCATAATAGTTTTGTCCTTAGGGAGGTACAGTGTTTGTATCTGTGCAGACCTGTCAGTTTCTACAAGACTGGTCACTTCTTACTGAGACTAGTTTGTAAATATTATCTTTGACATTGTTCTCTTGTTATGAGGGTGATGACAAACTGTATTTTAAACACATTCTGGAAGGTTTCAAATCAAAAAGCATCAAACTTTAGTTCCACCTTTTTTTTTTTTTTTTTGTAAAGGGTGCTGTTTAGTTTGTCTTGAAAACACTTTTCCCAGTGTATCTTAAATATTGTTCACTGCCAGAAGTAGATTTTAGATAGCTTTCTGGCTAGGAATGAGAATTGTTGGAGTGTTTTAGGTATTGACAATTTTTGTATCAGGGATTTCTACTTGGATTTCCGCCTGGTTTACAGGCACATTTGGCTCTTTGTAGTTGATGCTAGAGTTAACAGTTCTTTACTGCCAGCTCCTGTGTGTTCTTCATTTAATTTTGGTGCTGTCCAGCTCAGCTGCGGATCTGTTTCAAGGCTGTGGTTCTGGACTGTTGTAAGTTATAATGGTAGTTGTTTTGCGTTATTGTGCTAGAATTGTCACCGGCCCAGATATGATCATGAATCCAACAGAGTAATAGCTCATTGGAGCAACACTGCAAGCTAAATGCTCTGTATGACATTCTCCTTGCCAGAAATAGTACCTGAATGTTACCAAGTGTAAAGCTGTTGATTTATATTACCACTGACTTTTAGTAATTCTCTTACCGCTGCAACTTGAGTTCTTGTCTCATCGCACCGATGCGGTAGAATTGGAACAATTGTGGGTGGGATAAGAACTCCTGCAAGAGTATAAATGCGACCATTTTTTGCAATAATATCTGTTTCTTCCATTTCTTCTCCATTCACCAAGACTTGCCCCTGTGAAAAAAAAGCTGTCATATTTTTGCAACCTCTAAACATTTCAATTCAAAAAATTTTAGTCATACTTCTCATTTTTAATCAGCTACCCATATTTTATTGTGTTTATTTTATGCAAGATGCATGCATATGTTGCACCTCTTTCTTGATATTCGTCTGTAACACAAGTATCCACCATTTTCTAATCTGCACTGTGGAACTGATTATTACTGATCTGATCAAAATGTCCTGAAGTCATCAGTTGTCTTCCTACTGGTTTCAGTGGTCATAGGCTTAGGTTCTTTGGTGGTCCCACTCTATTTGACAGATGTGAGAGGAAAACTGAGAGAGAATCTGTGAGCTATCAAGTTCACATTAAAAAAAAAAAAAAGTATTCTCTTCTGAATAACTGATGCAATAACTCTGCCTTTACAAATAATTTTCATGGATGCTTTTTTTTTTCCTCTGGAACATTCATATTTGTCTAAAGTATAAACAGAACATAGGGAAGTTCAATGCATCATATAAGTCTGGTTTAGCAAAAGTACTGCAAAAATCTAGGAAAAAACCCTTCATACAAAAAAAAGAGTTTTTCTACAGGTTAATTGGCTAATTTATAGCTTGCTTATTAAAAGGGTGCAACTTGAATTAACATCGTTTGGGCATATTAAAGAATTTTTTGAACATATTAAAGATTTTTAGAATTTATGTTGACTTTCTTTTTTCTTTCCTTTCCACTGAAATGGCTTCCTTATTAGAGAACTATAACTTAGTGTTGCAAGAAAAGCAATCCTGTTTCCCAAATGCTTGTTGTTAATATGCTGAACTGTGAAATCCTTATCAAGTTTTTAGTTGTTTCTTACTCATGCAAATATCTACTCAAGATGACTAGGTATCTGGCTAGTTAAAAATTAAATTGATAGTATGCACACTGCTAGACTAAGGAAAGAGATGATGCAACTGACTTCATCTAAACAGAGCCTGGGAATCATCTCATCTCATTTTAGTAGCCCATACATTAGATGTCTTACTAGCTGTAATTATCCAGATTTTTTTCTATAGTCAGTGGGAGGAGGCAGGTGGCTCCAGAAGTTGTTACATCTGTCTTGGACAATACTTCCCTGATGGCTAAAGCTATGAAAGAGGAATTCCACATTGAATGACAAGGTATGACTTTTTTTTTTTTTAAGCATTCTCTGAATTCATCAGAATCAGAGAAAACACCATTAAAGGGATTGTAAGAACACTTTCCAATGCACTGAGGAGTGTTAAAAATGACTAAAATAATTGTTTTATATTTTCCCCCTTGTTACAGGAAGAAATCATGGTGCTTCTGTAAGATCCAGGAGTGTCCTCGTCCCTCCCCTGTCTCTCTGCCCCTGGCTTGCAGATGGTTGCCTGGATCAGAGTTATTCACAGGTCAAAATTGACTTTGACTTACAGTGCTGGTCCTGTTAAAGTAGATGAACTGCTTAGCCATGCTTCTCACATGCTCTATTGAGATGAGACTGGCAATCTCCAGCTGAAATGAATGCAAATTGATTAGTAAAAAAGTCAGATATCAGTAGTTGTTTTAAAATCCAGATGGATTTCACAAGTAAACCAACACTTCTCCTATGTGCGGTGAATAGTTCAATCATCATTCTTCCAGCTACAGGGGCAGTCTTACAATGATGAATCTGTTAGCACAATGAAGTTGGAGTGATTTTTTTAAACTTGGAACTAGCAGGCTGCCATTTCTGAAGATTTTATTTCCCCTAACTATATGATCTAGTCTAAGTAAAGTTATCACATCTCCCTGGAAACTGGCCTGTTTACATCCTTAGAACATTGTGGAAACAGCACAGCTGATGTCATGTGAGTGGATAAATGGATTTCATGCCCCTGCTGCCTGTGATCCAGATATCTGCCAGTGACCTCAATTTCTGGCACTGCATATGGGGTCTTTTACTAAGGATACGCCAGAGGAGGTTCAGGTTAGACATGAGGAAGAATTTCTACATGGAAAGAGTAGGAGTGGTGAAGCACTGGAACAGGCTGCCCAGGGATGTGGAGTCACCATCCCTGGCAGTGTTCAAGAAACGTGTAGATGAGGCACTTAGGGATGTGGTTTGTCAGGCATCGTGTTGAAGAGTTTACGGTTGGACTCAATGATCTTGAAGGTCTGTTCCAATCAATCATAATGATTCCATGACACACTCTCTCATCTGTCTTTGCTAGAAGCAGGGACTGGGGCAATGATAAAACTTAAGGTTCTTGTAGCCTTAGTTGCTGCTGATGTTGCTGAATTTTTCTCTCTCTCTCTCTCTCTTTTTTTTTTTATTTCCCCCAATAGGAAAAGGAGTGAAAAGTAGGGAAGTTGGTTAGCTGATGTAAAACCAGCCTGAGAAACAGAAGACAGATGTTAATTTTAGCAGAATTAGCCGAGAAATCTTTATTTCAGGAAAAACAATTGCTTTTCTCTTCCTTTTGCTTATTCCTGTAGATCTGCAAAGCTGACAGTGCCCCATGATGGGACTTCTTATTCCACAGCAGAGTAAATTTAGCAAGTACCAGGTTCAGGATTTTTTGATGTGTGTGTTTGCATTTTTTGCTTTTTTATGTTTTTTTCTTTTTTGTACCTTGAATGTGGCTTTGGGTTTGGGTTGTATTTGTTTTTCTTTTTTTTTGGTGTATTTTAAAGTGGAAATAGTTACTTACTTGCATGTAACATTAATTTGACACGACACAGGTAGTTTTTATTTGCTGTGGTTCAGAGACTACTCTGTGCCTCCTCTTAGGTTTTTCTACTGAGTGGTAACACTGAGGTAGATAGTATGACTTCTCTTTCAGTCACCTATAGGTATGACTATTAATAAAGGCAAAGAGATAGCTGCCCTTCTTTGCAGCCGTGCTGTGTAACACTGGGTAGAAGTCACTGTTAGGAAACCTTTGTCTTCAGAGTTGCAAAAAGTCTGGAAATACTTTTACACCTCTAGGAGAGTAAAAAATCCATGGTCACCTGAACGTTGGAAACAATGTGGTATCGGATGAGCTCCAGAAGCTTCCAGGAACCCTGCAACAATATAAACGATGTCGTTTTAGCCAAGCATGAAAAACATGAAACCAACAGGCTAATGAGAGAACGTATCGATAAAGACAATGATGTCATTCATTTCAGCACTAGAAATTTTTGGGTTAACAGTGGTTAACAGGGTTAACAGGTTAACAGGGTTTGGGTTAACAGTGTTAATCTCTGTTGTATGCATCCTTCTATTTTGGCACCGGCCCTTCCTGTGCTATGAATTGTATCTTATTCCCAGTCTCTTGTCCCCCCTTTGACCTTTATGTTTTGGAAGACATCAACAGGTCAGGATGACAACATACGCCTCCCAGGGCACTGCCAGTGGCTTGTCCAGACTGATGGGGAAGCCTGTGGCATCTGTCCCCTGTGACCGTCCCCTCTGAGCAGTGACACCTCCCAGGAATGGGTTTGGGCTTTTCCATGTGGCTGATGGACTGTGCTATCAGGGGAAAAGAAGGGGAGTGGAGACCCAGTGTTTAGGTTTGACATTGCTTCATAAGACAGATCATCTCAAATCCTGCTTCTCGGATGGAGGACTTCAGGAGATATGGAAGTTGTTCTGACACATTCAGAACAATGGACTAATTTCATAATGCTGTCTTGTCTATAAGACAGAGCTTTATGAACTTTCTTTTTCTTGATTTCAAAGGCAAATGGAAAACAGCTGAAAGGAAAAATATCTCTGTAGCCAAAAAATGTTAGTTAGACAAATTAACTATGTAAAATATTATGCTGAGAAATAAGGAAAAAACTCTTAAAAAAACCCATTTTAGAGACATCAATAGTATAGTAATATGTAAGAGGTAGCAGAGCAGAGGTACAGCTAGTTCAATACCATGCTTCAGATAATGGCCAGTAACAGAAGCTTCAGAAAAATCTGTAAAAAGTATCATATTTGGCAGATGCAGAATAAACTATATTCTGCATTAGGTTTCTTACTGATCTTTAAATTGTTGCAGATGCCTTAAGCTTAGGTCATAGCAGATTAGTTTAAATGAACATTAAAACTGGAAAACTATCTACTGCTTAAGAATGGTTTGAATTATAGGAAGACTATACCTCTGTGGAAAGCAGGTAGTCCAGATCCCTGGCTTTCATGCTGTTCAGAGCATCATTACTTGGAACAAAGACTGTGTAAGGTCTATCCTCCTGTTGTAAAAACATTCCTAGGCCAGTTTTCTATTTTGATTTAAAAACAAAAATAAAATTATATGTTGGTTTGCAAAGCATCTAAAAATAGTTTAATGGAATTGCATTTCTGGATCCTTACCTCTATCAAGGATGTAAATTGGCTGTATCTTCCATTATTCTGAAGCACTGACATTATTGTTTCCTGAAATGGGATGAATATAAGATGCATTTTTGTTGGGAGGATGGAATGAATATCAATTCTTAGGAAACATTTGTTGAATTAATATGTGAGTCTCAGTTACTACATATCTGAACATATTTGGGTTTCCTTATTGTTTGTATTGCTTTGGTATCTGGAAGTCCTGGCTGAGATGGTTGAGTCCTCTTCTTGTGTTCTTGGGCTCCATTTGCCCAGTGGTAGAGACTGACACGATGTCCTGACACTGTCCTGAAATACTATGCAGTCACAGAGCATACTAACAATATGAGGTGGGGAGAAAAGCATTTTCATATATGTATTCTGAATGAGAATAATAAAGCATTTTCAAAAAGATCATATAAGAAGTGAATTCGCAAGAAATTAGATCAAGCAGAGCACCAAAAACCTAAGGTATCTAAAAATATTAATTTTTATAATTCAGCCTCATTTTTTTTTCTTTTTTTTTATTGCTGGTTTGAATACAGGTCTTGCCTGCTGTCTGTCAAGAAGTCATTATTTGCTTGTGAATTCAAGTGAAATGCTTTGACTGTGATTGCCCTGTTTCCAAAGACCAAGGCACAACTCAGAAACTATAAGTACAACTAAGTTGTCTGTAAGCCACCTTGGCAAAAGAGTGGATATGTGTCTGCTGTGGAAACTGCACCTTTTATTTTGAACTCTGTTTTTCTGAGTTGAAGCACAAATAGGCAGTAGAGCTTGTCTAGCTGCTTCCTTCACATTAAATTCATATAAGACCATGTTAAAATTAACTTCTTTACTGGCATACATACAGCTTAAGTCTCACCTCTTTGCTGCTTTCAAATGTTGGATCCATGTTGTCCATGGCTTTGTCAATAATGTGCAAAATCCCATTCGAAGCAATTATGTTCCCCTGCAAAAGTTTTCCTTTCCTCCTTCCTCCTTGAATCCTAATTCTTAATTGATAATCCTAAAATAAGGCAGGAAATAGATAGTGAATTCTTCCTTATGGAATTAAAACAGAGAGTATGCATGTTGAATAATGTCTAACAAAAATTTTAATTGCTAGCACCTGGCCTGTTTAGGTCTGATAAGACCAGGGATTGCTTCCAACACCTATCATGGAAATGGAAGAAAAATCCTTTGGATCTTGACCATATTATTTTGTTCCAGGACATCAAGGTGCAGAAGAGAAACAAGGGTATCAGGCAGAATTAGCCTTGTGGTGAAGAGAGAGCAAAAAGAATCTGTAATCAGGTTCTCATGATTGCTACTAATAAAAGTCTGCAGGAAATGATTTAAAATGTGATTGTAGTAAAGCAGTCAGCTCCTGTTATCTTAGGGGACTACAACCCATTTCCTTATATTATATGTATATTTAAAACTGTAAAATGTTGCTGATTATGCACTGTACTGAAGTGTGCAGGAAGCTAACAGGCCTGGGACTGAAATGGTATTTTCCTGTTATAAATGGAATGCAGATCCTTTAAAAAGCATATAATAGGTCTCTTTTCTCGGATGCTGCTAATCTAGTAGAAAACATAAGGCGTGCTTGATTTCAGTCTGTGGTACAGAAAACATACATATGGCTATATATAGCCATAGAAATCTTTGAAACTGTGGGATCAAACTGACCTGATGTTCTCTGATATTAAATAAACCTATCCAGGAATGTACCTCTCACCACTTTTTCATGATAATGTGCATGTGTATTTTTTTATAGTGAAGATTTGTATTTGCTGCACTGTTCAAAGGATGTCTAGGGCTACTCAGTGTAACGTGAGTCTGCAGTGCAGCTGGTGCTTTCTCTGCATAAGCAATATCAAAGGTGGGAAGAACTTTTGTACTCCTTCCTTAAAACATGGAAAATTAACCTTGCTAATGTGGGCTGGAAGGTCACTTACCTTTTCTCCTCTTGATATCTCCCCTGACTTGCCAGTCAAAGTATATATCACATTAGTGTTATTTAAAATACTGGTATTCAACTGACCAGCAATTACATGGAGTTTCACAAAGTACTGTGCTTTCATCTTATTATTCAGCAAGTCCATTATCTAGAAGAGTGAAAGGACAGAGATGTATTTCAATACAGGTTTTATCTAAAACAAACAAACAAACAAAAAAAAACTCTCACTGTGAATGACATCCCCCTCCCTCTGTTACTTTCCAAAATGACAATTTTCTTCTGAAGTGACATTATAGAGTTTTAACTGAGCAGTGGCGTCTCTTGATTTCTGTTCAGGTTACATCACACTCTTATGTCCCTGCATAAGCAGGGAGTTTATCAAGATATCTCCTGACTTCAATAGAAGATGCTGAATGGTAGTATCTGAAAATCCAGCCTCTAGGCCACTTTTTAAGCCCCAAATAGAGATGGCAGGGAAAAGTATTGTTTTTTATTTTTCTTAGCAAAAATGTTGGAAAGTTTTTGATTTCCATCTGCAAACTTTACTTTTTCTCTGTGAAATAATTGAAAAATATTCCCTTTCCAAAGTGTGTTCTTTCCTACGATTGTCCCTGTTGTTCTCACCCAGAATGTGAATATGCGCAGATTGAGACAAAATAAGAACACATTTTTAACCCTGTTTGATCACTAAAATTGTTATGTTTGACTTTTTTCTGCTAAAAATATTTTAACAGCCTTACTTAAAAATTCAATTTTCAATAAATTCAGTAAATTCAAATTTCAATAAAAAATTCAATAGACCTTCCTGATGAAAATTCAGATCTTAATTCAGAACCTGTCCCAACTATATCAAAAAAAAAAAAAAAAGTCGTGTATGCACATGTAAGACAATTCAAACAGTACTTGAAACACAACTGCATGCTATCTTGACTCAGAAAATAATTTTGCTTTCTTTTCAAGTAAGGAAAAGAATCTCTGGTTCCTGGACGTATATGGTAAGCCAGAAGTGTGCTAGAGCAAAAGGGTCTTCTGAATCTGTAAAATCAACCCCCTTTTAAACACAGGTCTTATTGCTGAAAGAGTTGAATCCCAGTTATTCACAGCTCTCTCTGCTTACTTACATTTGTACCTTTGAGCCCCTTGTTTGTTGGCACAAGCACAGTAAATGGTCCCAGACTACTCAGTGGCCACTCATAGGCATTTTCTTAAAAAGGAGAAAAAAAAATCAAATGAATATTAAAAAGCTTTGGGAGACGTCAATTTAATTTAAGATTTTTAAATCTGATGGTGAAAGGTGAGAAGCAGGGCAGGTACATAATCTAAGTGCTGTCGCACTTGTTATAGACTAAGGCAAAATATTTGGTGTACTTTTTTAGTAACCCAGATTACATAACATGCAAACCAGGGTGATAGCAATGAAAATACAGCTTCTTTGAAGTTGTATTGGTGTCTTTACAAGGAAACAGGTTCCTACTTTAAATTAATTGTCAGCCTTTGTCAGTTGAGGGGAATGCTGATGACAACCTGTTAGTAATACAAAGATCAGCAAACAGCTAATAATAAAAAATGATGCACTGCTAAATAGTTAAAGTTCATCTGCTACTCAGATGATATTTCCATTTCCAAGAGAACAGTATAACAGCAATGAATTATGTAGCTGAAGTCATTAAATATTTCTAAAATTCAGTCCTTTTTCACAGGTTTAAAATTAGAACTAAAATTACTTATAGTTGTTGTAGATATGATGTACTAGAGTATATATCTTAAAATTCAGCTTAATATGCTGTCTTAAAATACAGTGTGTGAACTATTCTGCTATATATTCTACTTAGTTTTTGAAAGACATTAATGTAGAGTGAATATATTATAAAATAACATTTGTAGTTAATGTCTCTGTAGATTTTGACTGATAAATCAAACAGTGCATGTATGTCCAAAAATGAAGCAATAGAAAATTTGGATTGTTGTTAGCAAATGTGGCACCCAGCACCTCAGGCACTTTCAGACACTTAAGGAGGACTATAAAGAAAGTGTAGCCTAGTACTCAATACTGAATTGTGCACTAAATACGGATTTCTGCTTTCACTGTTTTGTGTCCCTAGATTGCCACAAATATTAAGGTCATTGTCAGATTTTGTCCTCAGTGAGATATGCAGAATTCCCCTTTTTTTTTCCTAGTCAGGAATTAAGGATATTTAACTTAATTGCTGGGCCTTAACGAAAAGGAACAAGCAAATTATATTAAGTATGAAAATTTCCCTTATATTTACAAATTAAATTCACTCAATTTGTTGAGTTTGAGTGACTCAACTCACGTCACTCAGTTCTAGCGGTGTTTGTTGAAAGCTCAGATCTGTGGGATTGCAACTGAAGTTGATTGGGACAGTTCTGTTGATTTCTTCACACGGTGACTGCAATAACTGCTGAAAGCTGGACTCAGTTCTTTGGGCATCTCAGTTTTTTGGCATCCTTGTACAATTGCAAACTGATGTTTACACTGTTGGCCAGGAGAGCGACTTAAGGAAACTGAAAGAATCCTTTACCATTTTTTCACACTTCTTCCCCTTCTAATAAGTTTTTCACAAATAATTTGTCTTCCATTTCCCAAGAGCAGTTCTGTAGTCCATATGCACAGTCTGTCCTGATTTCCAAAGTCTTTGCCTGTCTATCAGCAATTCCTTCCACTGTAACATCTTTCCTCTACTACTCCTTCTACTTTACTTCTTTAGAGGCCATTTCCTTTTCTTGTTCTCATGATATGCTTCCAAACCTCAGAAATACCAGGAATACTATACAGCTCATCTGCTTTGCAAAGGGCAGTTTCATCTTGAAGAAAGGGTTGTATTTTTTTTTTTCAGTATTAAATTGTACTACAGTAAGTACTTGGATCTGCTTTGGACTAAGCAGCACTGTCCTACAGCTACGAGTGTTGCTGGGGACAGGCAGGGCATGATTAACCCACTCAGTAAGAACTGACTCTGTTTCTGTTTGGTTACTTACCCATGAGAGATAAGGCAGATGTCAGCTTT
>NW_010587337.1:77280-96844 GCF_000705375.1 Tinamus guttatus
CCCCGGCATTCAAGTCTCCAAGTCGTTCCATGATGTTCCCATAGCACATAAAACCATTCCCAATGTAGCCCCCCTGGCAAGTGCACCTGTGAAGAGACTGTCACCTCAGTTGTGTGCTGAAGCACAGTTGTATGCTGCTGTACCTGCTCCAGCTATTACTAGTTGCTTCTCTGAAAGCATTTTTTAGGAACTATCAATCTGTTTTATCATCTGGTGAATGGATGTTGTACCATGCTTTACTAAATAATGATACAAAACTCTTAACTCATCTCTTGACCAACTGCAGATTTCCCTTGCTCATGTAGCTATTTCTGTGGCTTCTATTGCTCTGGACTATGCAGTGCGATTAATGTGGAATTCCATCACTCTGCAGCAAAGATGTCCTTAAATCCCTGCTGCTTTGATTTTTTTTGGTTGCCTTGTATTGGGTACATAGCACTTGAACTCATTACTTGGGTCATCGTGCCTGTGAGAGTTACAGGCATCATCTTGAGATGGGCTGCATTTGAAGTGGCTAGTTACAACCAAGACAAAATCCAAGAGACATTTATGAAAGAACAGCCTAAAGTGTCAATATGGCATTTTCTGTCCCGTGAGAGAGGAAACAAGGTTCACAAAAGTTGAATCTTATGGCTAAGATTCAATGGCTAGAAGAACTCAGTATTGCAAGAGCGGTGGAAAAAAATCATTGGTTGTTCATGTTATTAGGTGTTAGTTGGTTCAAATGGTATATATATATGTATATATAAAGCTTTAACTTATGACAGTCTTGACCTTGTATGAACCTGGCTATTCATAGGAAATAGCAGTTAACATTTTCTGAAAACTTGGACTCTTCCAAGCTGTCTTGCAGTGAGTGGCCATCAGTGCTGTCTGTTTTTGCCAGTCATGGCTCTGTATGTTGCACTTGTTAGAACTTCTTGCTGCTGCTTGGCTGTGCCTGGGAGACTGGCTGGTGGTGTCAACTCTGAGATTTATTCATTTTCAATGGCTAAAATTAAACTAGATTCTTGTCAACATGTAACACACACAGAATGAAAATATTTAAAGGGATTAACAACTATATAGTATTGTATATGTATGAATGGAAAAGACTAAGTAACTGTTGCTACTTCTATTTACCTAGGAGCGGGAAGAGAATTATGTCTTTCTGGAGACAGAAATCACAAATTTCCATGTCTCTATTTTGCTTTAGTCTCATTTAAAAGATGTTGGGTTTATTTCTAAATTGAAGGCAGAGCCAGGGTACAAGTAAGAGTGAATATTAAAAGGCAATAATGAAGGTTAGTTGAGGGAAGGCTAGTTATGCTTGGAAACCAAAGAACACATGGTCCAATACACAGTGTAGTTTTGCACCAGCTGAAGATTTTGGGCTTCAGGGCAAGGCTGGTGGTAATTACTGTGCTGAAGCAATGTCATAGACAGTGTCAGCATTCACTCAGAAAATATCTATATAGGAACAGAAACAGAGACGATCTTGATTTTTTCTAGAATGGGGGGAGGGTTGCTTTATTATACTGTTTAAAAACCTCTTCATCTACTTAAGAGATTCATTCCTGTCCAAATCATCTGATTATGGGAGAAGTGATGACATGCGAAAGGTTAACAGTGCAACTGTGTCTTTAATAAAAACATAAAAAAAGATTTGAGGGTTCTACTATAGCTCTCTGTTTCAGAAAGAGTTAAAAAAAGGAGAAAAAAAAAGCATTTAAAATTTGGATGTAGCCAAAATACAGTAACAATGTCATAGCTATTGCAACTATGGCTTTGAAAAGACTGTGTCCACCTGAAACAAATAGTGCTGCTTGTTCCAAAGTTCCTCTTTGATGAGGGGATTCTCCTGAATTGGAGAGTTGGAGTTTTAGTTTTGCCAGATAGGCATTTTTAGCTTGATTAGAATCCCACTCCTTTCTTCAGTGTTTATTTATTTATTTATTTATTCCCTCTTTAAAAGTCATGGAATAGATGACACATATGGAGTTCGAATTGCTTTCCCCTCCACAACCATGAAGTTTTAATTTTCCCATTCTGAAATTGTCAAAAAATCCTCAGTTGTTGAAAACTGAATTGCAACAGTGAAAAAGAGATAAATTATGAAAAGTACTGACTGATGTGATCTAGAATGGTATTTTAATTTTTCAACTCTTAAAAAAAATTGAATTTTGGTCTTGACTTCAAATAGAAATATTAATCAATCTTAAACGTATTGCATCTGGCTCTACTATTAATGCTGCTGTCACAAATTGCATAGTGACATAGTACTATAGCACGCTCCAAAAATGACTTAGGATATATTCTAGATAAACTTGTTAGCAATACATATTGATTTAAATGATTGTTTTTTCCACTGTAAAAGTGAGGTGCATGATGAAGCAAGAATAGAAAACAGTACTTTCCCAAATGAACACTTTTTATCTATAGATCTATATGACAAATCATTTGTTTCCATATTATAAATAATGCTCTCTATTGCCATTCCCATTACCTCAGCTCCTGAAAATTAACACTTGAAATGCACCCCTTTAAATCCAGTACTAGCCATCACTGAACTGTTAATATAATATTATTAATGTTATAATATTAATATTTGGTTTAATAGAATCTTAAATTTTGCATTAAACAGACTTATAAGATTTATGCAGAAAATTTATGTAATGGACAAGATATTCTGCCAGAGGTCTTGCTATTTCTCATCTGTTTGATTCAAAGCTTTGTGGCATCTGCCTAGGTGAGTGTTCCTTCAGCAACATGAGAGTCAGATTCCTTGTTACATCTATATTAATATGCTGAAAGGGGCCAAGGTCTAGGCTTGAGTGCTATCCCACATTAATTAATATTGATTAATATTTAACATGTTACCAAGCATATTTTTGGCCCCACCAGCTAGTGTTCTCCCAGACAATGCCCAGGCAGAGCCAAAAGGACAGTGAGTGCCAGGGATCATTGCCAATAGGAAGTTACTCTGCTTTGAAGGAGGGAGAGACTTCAGCTGTGAGCCAGACTGTTCTGCTTGCCCTAAGGAATATAAAAAGGTCTTGGCTCTTTTTATTTACAAATGCAGAAATGGTTTCTGACAGATATAAAAATAAAATTTAATAGGTATTAGCAAACGGTTTGATGAAATATAAAACTGCTAGCTGGTTGACACTAAAACTATTAAATTTTTCAATGAAGAAACTTCAGGAAGCCTTCATCCACTGAATTTGTTTTCATAGCCAGTTTACTAGAGGAAAGAGGGGGAATCTGAGTGAACACTGACAAGGAAAAAGACTTACATAATTTGTCCAGGTGCAGACATTGAGCATTTAGCTTTGTTATGGCAGGTGTTGTTAGTTTTACAGATGTCTTCCATGCTGCATCCTTTTCCAGGTACAAAGTTTGTGTAATGTTCTTTGCATTCACAGTGAGACTAAACCAGAGGGATAGGAGAGGTGAGAAAAAAAAAAAAAAACAGACATACTCAGATTGTGGATTTCAGCTTTTTCTTTTTTTTTGGAACTAAGACCTAAAAACTGCAAACTTCAAAAGGCTTACTTTATCACCAGGTGAATTCAGATGCAAACATAAAGCTTATCCATATTTATTTAACTCCTAGGCTTTACCCACTCAAGAAAATACTGACTCCCCAGTGAAATCTCCTTCAGATTAAAGCCGCAGATTCACTTCTGGGGCCAGAACCAATGTGATCTGGGAACATTTCAGATCGGTGTGGATAGGTCGGATTTTTTTTTATTCTCTATCCCTACAGTCCTCTGTCTCCCAAAAGAAGTGTGAAAACGTATCATTAACTGGAGAGGCATTACAACATCACCACTGAAATGCATCAAGAACTGGTTGCCAGCCACATGCAGACCACTGGGAGACACCTGAGTGGAGCAAACTGTGTGACTATGAACTCCAGGACCACGCTCCATGGCTCCCTTTTCAACTTTTCAGGGTGGCCAGGCAAAATAGGCATAGTCTTCTGAAGTCACACTGTCAGTGGCAGAATTTTTACAACATTAAGATCAAAGACACTTCCCAATAGCGTTAATAATATGTGGCCTTTGTATGGTGCCCACTTAAGAGGGAGAAGCTTCATTTCAGTGCCTCTATTTAGGAGAGATGAATTTTGGCAGGAATAGTCTATGCAGGGACTCTGGGTCATTAAAGGGCTTATGCCGAAGATAGGAATAGGGTTTGTCCTTTCCGAGGTCTGTTTCAGTACTCTTGTGCCTTTGGCAAGGCTCCTTTTTGGAGAGAAAATCTTATTAGGCTGTTGACAGAGAAAATGCTCTGGGCTCCAGTTCAACACTAACCTTTCCTGGACCATCATATATGCAAATGGTAGAGTGTGGAGGGCAATTTCCATACACTGCTTGGCAAGGGTCTATGGGTAAGCAGACTTGACCGTCACCTCTGTAACCTTCTTTACAGGTACATTTGTGATGATTTGGTCCAAGGTAAATGCAGTCAGCATTGGAATCACAGACATTTTTGGAACATGGGTTGATAGCTTAGAAAAAGAAAAGGGAAGGAAGTAAATGAATTATTACCCAAAGTTCTAAATTTGAGCACAAGCATCTAGCAGAGCATCTCAATGACAAACAAAAACTGGGTAGACTAAACTTCTCATGATAGCCAAGTCCGAAGTATTGTGGCAGCATAAAAACAGAAGGGAGGAATGTGTTTATATTAACATAGCAACCAACCGTTTGCTTTTATACAGGAATGATCACTTAACTTGGGAAACTGAGTTAGCAAATTAAAACATGTAATGTGCTTATTAAAGTATCACAACTATTTCACTGTTTTCTAATGGATTATAACAGAGAAGGTCAGGTAGGTGAGATGAAGTCAGTGAAAGTTTTAAGTTCATGTTAGATCAGTAGGAAAATATTTCTCAATATAATAGGCCTTCACTGTTTTCTTTCCGGTGATTAAATATAATGTCATCTGTTCAGCTCTGCGGGAAATTGGCCAGCAAGTACTTTAGCTATGTCTTCCACACTTCACGGTTTCATGAAGAGACTACAAGCTCACTACTTATTTCAATGAACCATTTTCTTCAAGGCGATGGCATTGTTTGTCCTTGTTCAGAATCCAGCAGTGCTTGGGGAGCATTTTCAGGCTTTTTTGTCCAGTTTAGGATATGATCAATCACACATTGAGGTGTTATTAATGGTAGTTCATGAAAAATAGGAAAGACTAAAATTAACTTTACTTGACTGCAGGGTTTATATTTAGTGGTGAAGCTGAGCCATCACATGACAGATATTCAATAAATATAAGCCATTGGTTACTATCATTGATTTTTTTGAAACATAGGTGTTCACACTTTGGCAAGTAGATTGACCTCATGGGAGTGGTTTTGTAAGAACAGCAGTTGGGCAAGTGGTGCTAATTACATAGTATCCACACTATGCGTTTCAGGGAATTTGAATATCGTTACTTTGGTTGTATGGACTGAAGCCTGTTAGCATCTGGACTGATGAGCATTTAGAACACCTTCTACAGTTCAGTTTCATGTGTACGCTCAGTCTGCTATGGCATATGAACCAACAGATAATCGAGACAACAGCGAGATTTGAAAAGTGCACTCCTGATCTGAACAAAAATGCTAGTGGAGATGTATTCTGAGAAAAATGGGCATGAAAAGTACTTACGTTCACATTGTTTACCATTCCCATGGTAATTGGGCAGGCAGGTACATTCCAGCCTTGTTCCATCTACAGGAGAAGTGGAGCACCTGGAGTTTGCAGGGCATTGTAAGGCCTCACATTCAGCTATTGCTGAGGGACAGAGGGTGACAGGTTAAGCATATACTGCATTCTGCAGTTTACCAGTTCAAAGAATTTCCAGTGTAGAGACTGCTGGTTGTATTGCTCCAGTCATTATGCTGGTGACTGAAGGGCTGGAGATGGTTATGTATGGTTATCCCATACAAGGTTTGAGGCTGGGTGTATGTTTGGTTGCTCTAGAGTGTCTAATGTGAGACTAATGGTATGTTTGTCCTCACCAGTTCTAATGGCGTCAGTGCTACTGAACATGTCTTATATAGAAAACAGGATACTCACGCTGCTCACAGCTGAGCCCTTGGTAACCAGACAAGCATGTACATCTTCCATCGCCTGTAATTCCACTGTTGCATACTCCATGAACACAGTTGCAAACTACATGGAGACATGGATTTGCTTTACTAAATAACAGCAGTGTTTGAAAAGAAATGTTTAGTGGTTACAAATGGTAAATAATGTCCTAGCCAACGCTTGTGAAATATTACAAAGTGCAATTTTCAAAACCAAGCTTTGACATATTTCCTGAACTTATGACTGCCATTAATATGAAGATCAATTCTCACATCTATATACACATCTACATAAATAACAGATACTGATTTTGTAGGCTAATAACAGCCTCAGGGCCTGAATATCTTCAAGTTTATTATGTGGACCTATGCTTTAAACATCAAACTAACAAGTATTTGTTAACACAGAATTTAATTAAAGGATAGTCACTGAAGCAGGTTTTATTTGGTCCTCTTAGTTCCTATATTCTGTTCATTTCTGCATACAAATGTTGTGACTCTGTGTTCAGAGTTCAGGCAACTATGAGACTCTTATAAATGATTTTCAAGCCCTTATGTATACTTAAAAACTTTTTAATAGAACCATTTCAATTAAGGTAATGATGTTTTTTATAAAGGCCCTGAACGGTTACACTAGGAAAAGCCTGTGATGGGTGCACTGTTATGTTGGTGACTTCCTGTTCAAACTGCAGTTATATAGTTTATCCATTTACCTTTACAAACATATGCTGTGTTCATACAAACCACCTACATTAAAATTATTAGTAATATTTTACTTATGTCAGTAGTCCTAGTTTAAGCATTGGCAATGCCAAAAGCATTGCTAAAAACAATTTTTTAAAAATGCACAGTCTTTACAGATATGTAAAGAACTTGGAATACATTAAATATCTGAGGATTGAAGTCTAAAATGGTCCTTAAATTAATATGCAGTTGAATCCTTCAGAAAATGTGCCGAAAGTTATTACATTAACAATATTGAATTGATTAACAAAAATAGCCCAGTTGGCTCAGTTGCATTTATGTGTATCAACACTGGCATCCAGTGGACAGCTGATGGAAAAAAAAAGGCTCTTTGAATCAGCAGTGGTGTAGGATTAGTGTTGAAAAGCCAGCACAGATTATTTAAGGTAGGGCCTTTCATAACTCTTTTAAGGAGTTACATATAACTCTTTCCGTGGGCCTTCAGGAAATGAAGAGATTTGCTTGTACACAGAGTTATTACCATTTAAGAAAGAGGTAATATACTTAATATTTTGGGGAAAAAATGTGGATTTGTCTGTTTAATGCTCAGAAATAGTCTGGAATGAAAGTAAAATACAAAAAAAATTAAGAAATGGACGAGACATTAAGTATTATGCTATTTGGATTATCTTGAATGCTTCAAATAGTTCCAATTCCCTTCCTCAAACTACATTCCCTTTCTCCCAATTGAAGTAGGAGCAACCAATGAAATAATCATCCAGTCAAAAATAAATAAATAAAATTAAATAAAATTAAGTAAAACAACTAAGCCGAGACATTTTTTTTCACATGAATTATGGAAACACTCACAGAAAATGTTATGGAGACTAGAAAGAGAGCTGGATTCAGAGATTAAGGAGATAATTTAATTATGCTCGATGAAGGCATACTTGGAAATTTCCTAAGGTGGCAAAAATGATTCAAATATCTAATTTATTAGACTGTTGGCTAAAACAAAGATACTGAAGATAAGATTAAGATGTTTTTGTAATATTTCCGTTAGAGTGTTTGTACAATTTTGAGCTTAATCCAGCCACTTTGGGAATGAAGAATTGAGCAGCTATGTATTTTTCCTTTTGCGTTGCTAGAAGCAGATATCAGCTTTTACTAGGAAACTCAGATCCTCTACCTATTCCACTATAACCTCATAGTATACCAAAACAATTTTCATTTACCCTGTTTTCCCCCACTTCAATAAAGAAATCTCAGACCTTACCAGATGTACAGTGAGGGCCAAATAAATGATCTTCAGCACACTTTTCACAGGCTGTTCCACTAAATCCTTTCTGTGAATTACAGAAAAGAAATCAAATCTTAAATCTTTCATCTATGCCTATATGGATAGATACACAGACAGCAGCCTGAAAACAACATATTTTGCTCTAAAAAAAATCCTAAAATGTGAAAGGATCAGTTAGTTAATCATAAATGACTACTGCAATAACAGAAAACATTAAGTATTTGAATTATGTTTTCCCTCTGAGATTTTTTTTTCAATTTTTAGCAAATCTTCAAATCACACCTATTGTTTCTTAGCAGAGATTATTTGCCTTTTGGGGGAGTTGTTTTGTTTTTTCCTTTTCTTAAAGAAGGAAGAACATACCTGACAGGTGCATGTTCCATCCCCATTTATCCCCTGAGAGCAGACTCCTCTTTTGTTGCATGGTGACGCAGCTCCTCCTGGACACTCTAGAAATGATATTTAAGCAATTAGCCAGTTCACTCTGATACTTAAGATTGCTCTTGTTCAGCAGTGGTGAAGATCTCAGAGGCTGTAGAGACTTGGGTCAGAGAAGGAGCTCAAATGGTGACTGCGATTTTGGAACTGCCTGAATATCTTTACATTGCAATATATTTGCTTCGCTGAAGCAATCACCTTCTTGTATTTCAGCTTAACATAGTTACTATAATCAAAGGATTGCATTTTCTTTTTTTCTGAATTGCTTTTTCCAGTCTGTATTGATTTTCCACATTGATCCACTTCTTTCTGCATGTGCTTTAAAAAAAATATGTTTTTTGATAGAAGTGGAGTTCGCCTGACCATTCATTCTGTACATGAATATGGCTATAACTGATTGAAAATCTGCTGTCAAAGTTTTATCTAATGCAAAGTTAGAATTTAAATAAAATTTCCTCACAAATTACACTCTCTTTATGGAAAAGTTTGGCTTGGTCCATGGTGACCCCCATAAGACCGTAATATTTGATATCTGTTTCAAATCCTTCTTGGAGATTGAATACCAGCTATGTTGTACCAGCTATGGTTCAACATGTGAGACCATCTGATCTCAAATCCCAAACAGCACGAGAGAATAAGAAGCAATGACTACATTTTCAAATCAAAACAATTTAATTTTTTGGCTGAAATTTTCCAATGTTCATTTTTTTACTAAAAGATTATGTATAGAAAATGCATATTACAGTAATTATTAGACAAATTGTTCTGCCAAATGTTGTAGAATTATCCTTGGTTTTCCTTATAGCTTTGCAGCTTCTCCGTGGAATTTATTAAATCTCTCACATAAGCTCTTTCTTCCTGCAGGCTATCAGTCTAACTGGAGTATCTACGTTGCAAAATCCTGATGCAGGTGGTATGTGAATGTAGCAAATTCCTACTGCTCTCATAGCTCCTCCACTGTACTTTACTAGTAGATTTATTGCTTATGAAGAATCTTGATTTGTACTGTGTGGGTGGAAATTCTTCCTCTTTTTGAGAGGAACAGCATAGATTTATGGTCCTATTGAGTAACTTAATCCAGGTTCTGAGTTTTTAAGTGATACAGGAGTTTTCATGAAAATGAATATCATTTGAGTAGAGTGATGAGCAAATATGTGGATATGTGTATATATATATATGGTTATATACACACACACACCCCTAACTTTAGCAAGTATTTGGCTTTAAACCAATCTATCAATATTTCTCAATTTATCCTTTAGTTATGTATCTGTGAGGTCTGCTGGATCTGAGTAATTTTTTTCTGTAAATATCAAAATATTTATACAGTGAAAATTTTAGTTTACCTCATGCATGCTGAAAAAGATTTATTAAGATTTGAGATGAAATAGTTAAGAATGACATAAAGTAATCAATAGGTATTTCTGATTTAGTCAGTAGGTTTCAATGAATCTTATTATCTGAAGAATATGAGAGTTCTGTTTCGTTCTTGGGACTAAGATACAAACTACTCAATTATTGCTATGGATGAAAAGAAGTTCATTCAGTGATATGATGCTTTTACTAAATATGTAAAAACAGGGAAAACATGAGAAAATTCAGCTGACAGTATAAATATGAAGAAAGATACTGCAAAAATTGCTGACAATTTTTTTTTTTGCTTTTGATGTTCGTCATGCTTCCCTGTGTCTTGTTACTTGTTTTGGTAGAACTGCTGAGGGACAGCTTTATCTCTATCAGAAATTTAGCAAGTTACCATATTGTTTTACAAGCTTAGGTGGCAGGTAAAGCTCTTGGTCACTCTGCAGGAGGCAGTGCTTGGGACTCTGCCTCTGGCTGTCAGTAGGACACTAGAGTAGTGCTGGCATAATCATCAGGGCATAATACCAGTATTCAGAAGATTCAAGCTCTTTGTTTTTGTTTGGGAGGTTTTTCACAAAAAAGAAGAGCAAAAAAAGCAACAGATTTTTTGCTTCGTCCTTGTAGTTTGAAGGACAAATCTTTATACTTTGCGTAAAAGAGTTTAAGTGCATCAGTTTCTTTGCCTCACAGAGTTTATTCCACAAGTATTTTTCAAACTGCAACTTTTGGGGGAGATTACTTATCTTCACCTCACTCCCGGCAGGTGTAGTCTGAAATAGTGGGCAGATTTTTTAAAAATGAGATATTTTGAATGGTACGATTTGCTATAACTCGGTGTATTCAGATCTGGGTGCAGGAAGAGCGAGGGGGTGCATACTCTGGGAATGGCCAAGAGAAGCGCATGGAGATGCCCTGTGTGCTCCAGCCTGGGCTGTGCACCTCCCTCCCAGGGCGATGAGGGCCGCTTGGGAGTCTCACAGGGAGCGGAGGCAGGGGAAGGGAAGGAAAGGACACCTCTGTCATTCGCACACGTATTTCAGCACATGCTATCATTTAAGGAAGTTGGAGTGCTATTTAAGACCTTATTCTGTCCTTGCCATCAGATGCTTAAGCGAAGTGCACCCCAAGTCAGGGATTTTTCCTCTAGTCTCAGGAAGGACTGGCTTTTCCTCTGAGCATTTCAAGGCGTGCTGTATGCTCTTAGGGAGACTGAGATAAGGAAAAGAGCTGTTATCTTCCTCTAAGTGACAGCAGGAACAATGCTGAGACCTTGATTCTCAGGGGCTTTGTTTTTTGGGGCCAGGAAGTTTATTTGGAGGAAAAGAGGGCCTCCTGGTTTGCGCAGCCTTAAGCAAGGACACAGGCAAGGCTGGGGTCTGGCTGGGTGGTGAACTCTTTGCTCTCTAGAGCCACTCAGAGCGCCCCGCTTGGCCTCGCGGCGCCCCCTGAGGTTGGCAGGGATAACCAGGTGTAGCCCTGTCTCTCTACTGGCACCAGGCCTGCAGTTTGGTGGGAAAATGGTGAATAATCCCAAGAGCAGAGGTCTGCGGAGGAGCACTACCGACTCAGCTCTTTTACTACGGAAGTAGTGCTAAGTTGGATTTCCATGATTTTGCTTTAGTAAATAAATGAGTGCTAGTTAAATCGTAGTTTGGGCCAAGATAGAATTATATTTAACTATTTTCTAGGTAGGACTCCACAGGTACTGACCCGGGCCTTGACTCCTTTAACTAAAGAAGGAAATGCTCTGCCTTGGTAGAGAAACCTCATCACTATTTTGTAGCCCACTTCAGCAGCAGTACATAAGGAGATATTGAAAGGCTTTTCCTGAGGAAAGGGCAACTGGAGGAAAGGCACTCCTGATTCTTGCTGCTTGAGAAATGGCCTTTAGTGTTTTCTGGATGTTTAAAAAATTTGGAGGAAAAAACTCCTTTGAGAAAGAGAATGAAAAGACCATCGTAAGTCAAAAAATAAAGAAATAAAACTGATTCACCACTGCACTTCATTCAAACTCTGTCAAAAAGGATCTTACCCATACAGTCGGGACCCCAGTGACCCTGGCAGCACTCAGGTTGTTCAAATTCCTTCATACAAAGATGCCGACATAAAAAAAGAGTGTGTGTTTTAATTTCTAGATAATACCTAAGTGAAAGAAGTTGGAATTACTTTAAAGTGCTTAAAATAAATGATTTTTTTAACTGTTGCTTCTCCTATCAGTATCAGAGAAGAGCACTTTAAATGTAGTTTTATTGATCTGACTTTTTCTAGATTAAAACATAAATTATACAGCAAGGTCTAAAAGATCATTGCAATCATTTCTTTACATAATATATTTATCCTATTTATTTTCTGCAATCTATAAACAACAATTTTCTGTATGTTTTTATTTGAAATTGCATTTTAAAAAGTTTTAAAACTTTTAAGAAGTTTAAAAAACAGGAACATATTTCTCAAAACAAAACTAAAATCTTGTCTGATTTACAGATCAAAAAATTGAGCTAATGTAAATACTTGTTGGGTGTTGGGTGTTTTGGAGTAAATGCAATTATCTATTTTGAGCTTACTTAGATTTTAAAAATTCTTGATATTTACTATGTTCCTGTCCTTTCTGCCACCAATCTACAATTTGTACATTTATATCATTCATACTGAGTAACTGCAGAATAAGTATGAAAACCATTTTATAATATCCTTCAAAAAGTAAATTTCCTAGGCAAATAGTACCAGTTTTCATTTTCTTCTTTGTATCATTAGCTGGCCTCTTTTCAGTGGTGGCCACTGATAGGACTAGAGGAAAGGGCCACAAACTGAAGCACCAAAAGTTCCACAGGAACTTAAGGAAAAAATTCTTAACAGTGAGGGTGACAGTCCCCTGGAACAGGTTGCCCAGAGATGTTATGGAGTCTCCTTCTCTGGAGATCTTCAAAACCTGCTTCGAGGCAATCTAGTGCCACACGCTCTAGGTGAGCCTGCTTGTGCAGAGGGGTTGGACTAGATGATTTCTAAAGGTCCTTTCCAACCTTAAGGATGCTATGATTCTATGATTGACCTGAGCATAAAAGACTCCAAGTGAAACGTGAATTCTGGAGCTGCTGAAGTCAAAGGTAAGTATTTATTAAGAAAAATGCATAGAATAGATCCTTAATACAAATGTTAATAGAAATTCACATTTTCTAATTCATGAGGAATTAATTACCTGCAGTCTGGTATACCAGTCCCATTGGTAATTTTGGTGTACCCAGCAGGACACTGGGTTTCGAGGTTTAAAGAACAAGGTAGACATTCCGTTTTCATTCGAATGAGCAGCTTTTGATCACATTGCTTCTTCATCTATAATAGGAAAAGATTAATTAGAAAGAAAGAAAACGCTTTCAAAGTTGGCCTAACTCTGCCCCCAGTGGCATTGCCAAGAAAATACCAAGCTTAACTCAGTTTTATTCTCACTCTCAGGCATCATCTCTTATTCAACAACTACAAACCCTTGCTCTGGGGCTAAATAGACTGCTTTCAGTTGTCTTCTCAGCACAAAATACTTTCAAACACTGTAGGATAAGCCTTTGTAAGTGTTATATTTCTGCTAAGAATGCTTTTATCAGAAAATGCTAAATTCAGCCTACTTAAAGCACTGAGTTCTAAAGACAGCGTCAGCCTATTTAGCATTAATTCTGAAAGTGGTTTACGATCACGATGTGGGATAGAGAAAAACAAGTGCCAGCTTCTTCATTCAAAGGTAAAATTGAACATTAGGTTCAGGAAGTTGCTCTTTGCTCTCTGAGCATAGAGTAATGCTTTGTTCCTCTCAAAAGGTGGGTTTCCTATTATCGGCATGGCTGTATCTTAAAGGGTGAATAAGTAGTGAATGAACTGAGAAGGTGCCTAAAAAGAGAAAGCGATCAGAGTATTGTCACAGAGGAAGCATTGCATTTTGTGGGTGTAAAAATGAGTGTTTGGAAAATGTCCATATACTAAAAATGATCTCTGCTTTCTGCTACTCAACCTATCACTCAACCTATTTTAAAGTAAAATGTTTTTTTGCTGAACTCCAACTTATGTGGTTTCCTCTTCTGTCTTCCTGTTAAGTATTTGTAGAAATAAGTTCATAATGCTGAAATGATGAGAAATGATCCAAAGCAAAATACTATTTTAAAAATCCAATAAAAAATACTAAATGAAATTATCAGTTTTGGAGAAGAAACGTTGGATGCTGTTCAAAAATAACCATTGACCCATTGTTTTCTAAATATGGATCCACATAGGTGGTCTTTTAATTCACTCTGGCAACATTGACCACAACAGACTTCCCTACCTCATACAATACAATTTAAGTTATTTCACTGACTAGGATGTTAATTAACTAGTCAGTTAAGACACTGGCAAACATGTCTGAATAATTGCCAGGCCAAGAGGAGGAAAAGTTGAATGCTTATCTTTAATACCTCTAACGGCCCTCTGTGTGCGTGTGTGTGTATGTGTATAGGTAGATGTGAGCATGTATGCAGGAACTAGTTGTGGCAGCATGCATTTAAAAATATCTACATATGACAATAATAGTCTGTGGAGATTATAACGAGTTTCAACGATTATAAAGCCAGAAGGACAATTATACTTGAAAATAACACAGAGTATTGGGGCTCCTTACATAAAATTTATTCATACCAAGCATCTATTTGCTTTGAAAATTGTCAGTTATGGAGAATTCACACAAAGCCTGGTATGTTATTTGTGTAATAATTTGTCTGCCGTTGCTGCTTCACTTCAATTTATAGCCACTTCTCTTGTATATTTTCTATGATAGACAAGAAACTGCTCTATTACCAGATTTACTTCTCACTTCCTATGAATCCTTGCAGCCTGAGATCAAATTACGTCTTCTTTGTGCAACTAAGTAAATACAGTTTCTTGACTTCCTTGCTGTGAATTCCTAGTTCTTGAATCCTCAACCACTCCTCTGGAGCCTGACCACTTTGCCTATAGCCTTCCTGAACCAGAAGTGTCACAACTAGCCCCTCTGAGCAATTCCAGTGCATAATGAATTGTGGATCCCAAATCTGTCCCTTGTGTCGTCAAATCAGCCATTAAGACTTTGTGCACCAATGTCACAGCAGGATCTTTGGCTGGTTTGATATCAAGGGTCTGTTGGGAGTCATCATTTGTCATGAGGCTAGAGTGGTTACATTGTTTGTTGTGAGATGGATAAGTTCCAATAATTTTATCCTGTGATTCCCACACAAAAGTGTGTGCACGTGCAACCAGTGTGCTATGCAGGCAGTACTAGACGGCTGTGCTCATGTGGGGTACCGCAACCTCACTGCAGAAGCTCACAGTTGACCTGGGCAGGTACTAATGCTTTGGGCAGGATTTCTAGGTGTACAGCCGCCTAAGAATTCTGGATTTATCCCCTTTTTCAGCTGTCATTAATTCAGTATTTGTGATAGCAGCACATTTCAGTAATAAAGACTGTGAGGGTGCATCACAGATAAGTGATAAGATGAAATGGCATGTGTTCTGAGGGATGCCAATTGATAACGATCACCCAATTATAAGTATTTTCTGAGGTCTATTTACTTGTTCATTTTTAATTTTATATTGTTGAAGTCCGATCTGGGCAACTTTCAAATGAGGCAGAGTTACATCTTGGTTGTAAAATTTCCTACTGTTGTGCAGATGTGTTTCAGAGATCTTTGAAATGAAAATGAGACCTTTTTCCAGATTTGGATAAAATGTGGACAGTGCTCATCAGAGCACTTGGCAAAGCAGTGGCGAGTGGTGCTGGGCCACGTGGCCTACCTGCCGTCTTGACAGGATCCAGCAGCTCCAGCTCCTTGGGTTTCAGGTCTCGGATGGCTGCAGGCAGAGCATCACTGCACTTCGCTTCCTCTTCCAAAGTGCCTCGCAAGGTGTCAGCATGAGCCAGCTTCAACACTTGCAGCCCATATCTCCTTTAAAGCACATTGCCTTCCCAAACCCTGCTCCTAGCACTAGTGGCCCGATTAGGCAACCCATGCTTAACATAAGGCTCCTCAGGCACCAGAGTTAGAACCAACACAACATAAGCGGCGCAGTCTGGACACCTTCACTCCTATGAATATTTCCACTGAGCCCAGGCTGTGTGATTAATGCTAAAGGCTCATCATAAATGCAGAGTGGTTGCTGCTTTACCTGAGTCTTTATCTGAGTATGCTACTTAAACTGGCACTGGGTAAATCACTAAGAGTTTGAGGCTGCAAAAACTCCTGGACTTGTAGGATACTGAAAAATAAAAAGCTGCTGGCTAGGGATGGCTGAAATTACTTCATTACAGTATTATTCATCAAAAAGGCACTCCTGTCAATAATATTCCCCCTCTGGAAAATTTCAAAGAGATTATTGAAAGACAAAATCTAAACAGATTATACCTTCCTCTCCCTCACAGCATTCAAAAGTGTTTGATTTAAAATCAATAATAGTGGGATTATTTCCACTTTGTCATATTCTGTCATTTCCCTTTTTGCCATTGGGAAAAAATGGAGGAAAGGTCATTTCTAAACGTTCCTTTTTAAAAGACAGAATCAGGTAACATATTTCCCAGGACTTGCTTGGATTTTTCAAAATATTTTTCCATTTAAAAAGAAACCCCAAGAGTGAGGATTTTTTTTTTTCTCCAGTAAACGGTATTTTAAAGCCTCTTGTTGTTCAATAGTTTAAATGGGTAAATGTCTGCATGCGTAATTCCTTGGTCAGACTTGCAACGTGTTTTCTTCCTCACTACAGCTAAGGTGAAACTGCAATTTGTGAAATTGCACAGATGTGAGAGATTTGTACATGGCATATGCTTTTGTGGCACACATTCTCCTGAAATCTATGAATCTCATATTTAAAATTTATAACTTTATACAATTATTATCAGTAGCTAAATTCCATATTTTTCTGCCTGCCAAAATAGCTGTTCTAGCAGAAAATCTAATGACTTTTATTTGTTGTTGCTTCTGATGAACACGTCTGCTACAACTTATTGCCACACTCATCAGTTTTTGGAGAATTTTTCAACATACTCATGGCACAACGTTTAAGCCAGATTCTTATCTGGACTAAATAGATGCAGTTCTGTTGATTTCAGAGGACTGAATTATACAACTGTTGGTTTATGATTCAGTATTCTATAATATTAGTCACTGTTTCAGTGGGCTTTCTTTCACCTATAAGATAGATTATCTGATAACTATTCTCTAATACTGAAAAACACCCCCCCCCACATACTCCATGATGTAATAAAAACATATAAAAATATTTTTTTGGATAAAAAGCTTTTTCTTACCTGATCTGGGACTTGTAATGCTGAAACCAAATTCACTGCAACCAAAGAAATCATAAGGAATAAAGCAACCATCTTTTTCTCCATTGTGAAGAACTTGTTTTTCTTCAGAGCCATGCAACAGGAATAATAAAATTATGACATAAAATGAATGTTTTTAGCATTATACTACTTTTTCTGCATTTTTAAGCAAACAATTTAAAATTAATCTTCTCTTCCTGAATGCAAATGAGTGAACGATATGGCATATGAATTTTAGGTAAGAGAAATTCCAAAATGCAGGGTCTTTGCTGAAAATTTTCACTGCTAAACCCTTCCTAACTGAATGACAGGATATCCTGACAGGGCTCTGTTCATTTATCCTTCTCTCTGAAGCTGTTGACAGTGCAAAAACAAAGTCACTCAACTGTTATGACAGAAGTATTTTTTTTTTCCTTTTAAGCAGTCAAGAACTGAGGATTGGAGCAATTGCTTTTCTTGTTATCATTACATTTGTTCAACTGATATTAGGTAAAGACACTCTGGAAGTGGGCTTATTTGCTCTATTACCATAAGGGTGGGTGCCCCCAGTCAGTTCTGGAAGAAATACTACTGAATTTATCTCAGGAGAACAAAACAACATCTTCCAACTTTGGCTAGCTGGAAAAAGAAGGAGATTCTTTTCTTTTTAACTTTTTTTTTTTTTTTAGGTTGCCTTATTTTGATTAATTTCCTCAAAATATGCAGTAGAAAATTCACTCAGCTATGTTGCGTGTAAATGATTAAGAGGGTTAGTAGAAGGACATTCTGAGTAGCTGAAAACTGTTCCCTCTCATAGTTCCACAGCTTCTTTTTAGTCTTTCACTGCTGCTCTGCCCAGGTTTATAAGGGCAACATCTCTCATTTCTTAAATAGCTGCTGATTAGGCTGCCTCCAGCTTAACATCTTCAGTTTGTGCCCTTGATGTTATCATTTTTCAGTCACTGAAGGCACTCCGTAAGTGTGTGTTAATACAAAGTTTTGTTTTAAAGCTAGTTACATTGCTGGTTAAGCAGTCCACATAAATATGGTGGCTAGAAACCTATCACTTTCTCTTCCTTTCTCCCAAATTCCTATTTGTAGCCGCAGCTACATGCATTCATTCTATACTATAAATGAAATGTTATAACCTATAATCTCCATATTGTTTTTTTAAAGAACTCTGTTGTGACATATATGTATTATAAAAATGCATCGAATTTTATAATATAATTAACTGAATACTGCAAAAATGCTGATAGAAGATGGCAAGGCAAGATGTTTCCTGTGCACTCATCAGATCCTGTTCCTTTCTGATATATGATGAGGAAAATAAATTATTTCTTGCTTATGCAGACAGGATAGCAGCCAATGGTCACTATGTAATTCTAATGGTATATATGGCCTTAAGAATTACCATTTCTGTCTTCTGATGTCAAGGTCTCTCACATGGCTTCAGTTTTGCATACAATCTGGTTTGAACTAAAGGTAGGAGGAATCTCACAGAATTTGAATAAATTTGAAGTTTGGGAGTAAAAGTTATCCTCCCTCTGCTGTACAACCAGCAACAACTGGGGCAGCTTGCCTCTTGCTTGAGTTTGGGCAGGATAGCCATCTGGGCAGGGTCCATGTTACCTGCGTGCAAACATGTTTGCCTCCAAGCCTGCATGTCTCATGTCATGAGCCAACAGCTTCTATGGCAGCTTGAAAGCAGCAGAGTTCCTTTCTTGCCTGCTGCCAGCTCAGACAGTGCAGTGGTGAAAGGAGCTGTAAATCAAGCATGGTCCTTTCCTGTTCTTCCTGTTCTGTAGATCTAGATAAAAAGCAACAGGCATCAGCTCTTTTTTTTTTTTCTGCCTCCCATACACACATTTGTCTGAAGTAAACTCTTTTTCCTTCCTCTCCGTCTTTTCAGAGTATGGTCTCTTTGCTAAACACTAACGACTGCTTTCCCTGCTCCAAAGAGAGCCTGGGCACTGTTTCCTGTTATTGGTAACGGGGATTTTCCTAATTTGCAGGGAATACATGCAGGCTGTGCCAGGCTGTGTTAGCAAGCTAGTAGGTGACTCTATCACTCTGCTCGGTCAGCTTCTGTCCCAGCCTGGGCAAATTACAGGCTAGCATGTCACGTAGCAAAGAGGACAGGCTGCCTTGGCAGGGCCTGGGGTGCGCTGCAGCTGTGCAAGGCCGCCTCGGGCTGGAGCCCCTGTCGGTGGGTGCACACTGTTGGCCTAGGGAAGGGGCCTTGTCTCCTGCGTTTCGACTTTTCATTTTAGACCTGTTAGGGTTGTGGGTCTCACCTGCGGAGACCTGTGATCATAATGTTTCTAAATATTTCCGAACCCACGTTCTTTTTCCACTTCTGACCGCAGGCCATAATGGACATTTGCTTGGGAAAGTGCCAAGGAGTTCGTGCTCTGGTTAG